>PISW01013585.1:0-11113 GCA_004023785.1 Mungos mungo
AAATAAGTCAGGCAGAGAAGGACAGATACCATATGTTTGCACTCATAGGTCTAACAGGACAGACCTGGCAGGGGACCATGGGGAGAGGAAGGGGGAGAGTGGGGATGAGTGAGGGACACAGATCAAGGGAGACTACTGAATACTGGAGATGAACCATGGACTGAGGGGGGAGGGGGAGGGGGGAAGGGGGGTGATGGTCATGGTGGGGGGCACTTGTGGGGAGAAGCACTGGGTGTTATATGGAAACTAATTTGACAATAAACTATTAAAAAATAAGTAAATAAATAAAAATAAAGTGCCCTGTCAAAATTGTGTCTCTGTACTATTACTTTTTGAGCTTTGCACATAATAATTTAAATACAATTCTAAAGAAGTTAACTGTGTTTTTAAAGCAGCAAATTTAAATGATGTGATTGGTTTCATTTTATTTGACATTAATGACAGTGTTCTACTTTACTTGTCCCACAGTTTATATTCTCTGTCTCTCTCTCTCTCTGTCTCTCTCCTTTGGTGGTTTGTGTCATATGTGTCAATGATTAAGCCAACTAATTCTCCATGACTTCCAGACATCTTTGATGTGGCATCTCAGTCCTTTGTAGATATGGATTTGTGTACAAATCTGTGTTCTAAAGACCCACAGTGGGGTTATGAAAAGGGACAAATGGATGGGCAAAGAATAGTTTTGTTGAGTATATTAAGTCATAGTTCTTGATCCCTTTTTTTTAGTTAAACATAACACAAATGGTGTGTTTCTATATTAAAGAGATACTTATTTTGATAGTAGAAAAATATTTTTCTTGTGTGTCATGAAAACTGTCATTTTTAAAATGTATAAAAATAAACTTGTTCAAAGCAAAAAAAAAAGAAAGGAAGAAAAATATGGGTTTAGATTCATTGTGTTCTGTGTAGGGTTCATGCTTGTAGTGATGTTTCTGTTACCTTGTATTCCTTGTAACATTTCCCTTCTAGAGTCCCTCTTAGGATTTCTTGTAGGGCTGGTTTGGTGGTGATGAATTCTTTCAATTTTTGTTTACTTGGGAAAACCTTTATCTCTCCTTCTATTTTTTTAATAGTTTATTTTCAAATTGATTTCCGTATAACACCCAGTGCTTCTCCCTACAAGTGCCCCCCACCATGTCTCCTATTTTGAATGACAGGCTCCCTGGATAAAGGATTCGTGGCTGCTTATTTTTTCTGTTCATCACATTGAAATTTTTCTGCCATTTTTTTCTAGCCTGCTAAGTTTCAGTAGATATGTCTGTGACCATTCTGATAGGTTCCTCTTTGTATGTTAGGGCTTTTTATCCCTAGCAGCTTTCAGAATTCTCTCTCTATCCTTATATTTTTCCAGTTTCACTAATATGTCGTTCCAAAGGTGGATTCAAGTTACATCTGAGGGGCGTTCTCTGTGCCGATTGGATTTCAGTGTCTGCTTCCTTTCCAAGATTGGGAAAGTTTTCAGCTATAATTTGTCAAGTACCCCTTCAGGACCTTTTTCTCTTTCTTTTTCTTCAGAAATTCCTATGATACGGATATTGTTCCATTTGATTTTATGACGCAGTTCTCGAATTCTTCTTTTGTGCTCCAGGATTAATTTCTCTCTTTTTCTAGACGTCCTCTTTAGCTATAACTGTGCCTTCTAATTCACCTATTCTCCTCTCTGCCCCTTCAATCTGTGTGGTGGCAGCCTCCATTTTACTATGGACCTCATTTATAGCATTTTAAACTTGTCCCAGCTTTTTTAAGGTCCCTAGTCTTTGTATCAATAGCTCTCTGATGCCTTCCATGCTTTTTTCAAACCCAGCGATTAATTTTGTGACAATTGTTCTAAATTCTTCCTCTGTGATGTTGCTTATATCTGTTTTGAGCAGTTTTGTAGCTGTGACTTCTTTAGAGGAGGAGCTGGGATTTTCCTCTGTGATGTTGCTTATATCTGTTTTGAGCAGTTTTGTAGCTGTGACTCCTTTAGAAGAGGAGCTGGGATTTCTTTAGAGGAGAGTTCTTCAGTTTCAACATTTTGACTAGCTTTCTGTCTCTTGTCAGTTTTAAAAGCATTTTATGCACTCTACACCTGTTAGTATTGCTATATTAAAGGAAGTTCATTGAGTGTCCAGGGCCTATTCGTTCAGGAAGTGTTTTTTTTAAAGGTTTATTGTCAAATTGGCTTCCATACAGCACCCAGTGCTCTTCCCCATAAGTGCCTTCCTCCATCACCACCACCTCTTTTCCCCCCTCCGCCTCCCCCCTCAACCCTCAGTTCATTTTCAGTATTCAATAGTCTCTCAAGTTTTTCATCCCTCTCTCTCCCCAACTCTTTCCCTCTTCCCCTGCCCCTGATCCTCCATTAGGTTTCTCTGTTCTCCTGTTAGATCTATGAGTGCAAACATTTGGTATCTGTCCTTCTCCACCTGACTTATTACGCTTGGCATGACACCCTCAAGGTCCATTCACTTTTCTACAAATGGCCATATGTCATTCTTTTTCATTGCCATGGAGCACTCCATTGTGTATATATACCACATCCTCTTGATCCACTCCTCAGGTGATGGGCATTTAGGCTCGTTCCATGTTTTGGCTATTGTTGACATTGCTGCTATGAACATTGGGGTACATGTGCTCCTATGCATCAGCACTTCTCTATCTCTTGGGTAAATCCCTAGCAGTGCTATTGCTGGTTCATAAGGGAATTCTATGGATAGATTTTTGAGGAACCTCCACACTGTTTTCCAGAGTGGCTGCACCAGTTTACATTCCCTTCAACAGTGTAGGAGGGTGCCTGTCTCTCTACACCCTCGCCAGCATCTATAGTCTCTTGATTTGTTCATTTTAGCCACTCTGACTGGTGTGAGGTGGTATATCAGTGTGGTTTTGATTTGTGTTTCCCTGATGATGAGTGATGTTGAGCATCGTTTCATGTGCCTGTAGGCCAACTGGATGTCCTCTTTGGAGAAGTGTCTGTTTATGTCTTCTGCCCATTTCTTCACTGGGTTATTTGTTTTGTGGGTGTGGAGTTTGGTGAGTTCCTTGTAGATTTTAGATACTAGTCCTTTATCTGATATGTCATTTGCAACTATTTTTTCCCATTCTGTTGGTTGCCTATTAGTTTTCTTGATTGTTTCCTTTGCAGTGCAGAAGCTTTTTTTCTTGATGAGGCCCCAAGAGTTCAATTTTGCTTTAATTTCCCTTGCCTTTGGGGATGTGTCGAGTAGGAAATTGCTGCGGTTTAGGTCAAGGAGGTTGTTTCCTACTTTGTCCTTGAGGGTTTTGATGGTTTCCTGTCTCACATTCAAGTCCTTCAGTCATTTTGAGTTTATTTTTGTGTATGGTGTAAGAAAGTGGTCTAGTTTCATTCTTCTGCATGTTGCTGTACAGTTCTCCCAGCACTACCTGCTAAAGAGGCAGTCTTTTTTCCATCGGATACTCTTTCCTGTCTTGTTAAAAATTAATTGGCCGAACATTTGTGGGCCCAGTTCTGGGTTCTCTATTCTATTCCATTCATCTATGTGTCTGTTTTGTGCCAATACCATACTGTCTTGATGATGACAGCTTTGTAGTAGAGGCTAATGTCTGGGATTGTGATGCCTCCTGTTTTGGTTTTCTTCTTCAAATTGACTTTGGCTATTCAGGGTCTTTTGTGGTTCCCTACGAATTTGAGGATAGTTTGTTCTAGCTTTGAGAAGAATGTTGGTGCAATTTTGATGGGGATTGCATTGAATGTGTAGATTGCTTTGGGTAGTAATGACGTTTTCACAATGTTTATTCTTCCAATCCATGAACAGGGAATGTTTTTCCATTTTTTGTTGTCTTATTCAATCTCTTTCATAAGTTTTCTATAGTTTTAAACATATAGGACTTTTACATCCTTGCTTAGGTTTACTTCTAGGTATCTTATGGTTTTTCATGCAATTGTGAATGGGATCAGTTTCTTGATTTCTCTTTCCGCTGCTTCATTTTTGGTGTGTAGGAATGCAACTGACTTCTGTACATTGATTTTGTACCCTGCAACATTACTGAATTCATTGATCAGTTCTAGAAGGCTTCTGGTGGAGTCAGTTGGGTTTTCCATGTAGAGTATCATGTCATCTGCGAAAAGTCAAAGTTTGACTTCTTCCTTCCCAATTCTGATGCCTTTTATTTCCTTTTGTTGTCTGACTGCTGATGCTAGAACTTCCAGCACTATGTTAAACAACAGTGGTGAGAGTGGACACCTCTGTCGTGTTCCTGATCTCAGGGGGAAAGCTCTCAGTTTTCCCCCATTGAGGATAATATTGGCTCTGGGTTTTTCATAAACTGCTTGTATAATGTTTAGGTAAGTTCCTTCTATTCCGACTTTCTCAAGGGTTTTTATTAAGAAAGTGTGCTGTATTTTGTCAAATATTTTTTCTGCATCTATCGACAGGATCATATGGTTTTTTAGTCTCTCTTTTGTTAATGTGATGGATCACATTGATGGATTTGCGAATATGGAACCAGCCCTGTAACCCAGGAATGAATCCCACTTGATCAGGATGGATAATTCTTTTTATATGCTGTTGAATTCGATTTGCTAGTATCTTGTTGAGTATTTTTGCATCTGTATTCATTAAGGATATTGGTCTGTAGTTCTTATTTTGGCTGGGTCTCCGTCTGGTTTGGGTATCAAGGTGATGCTGGCTTCGTAGAATGAGTTTGGAAGTTTTCCTTCTATTTCTATTTTTTGGAATAGTTTGAGAAGAATGAGTATTAGCTCTGCTTTAAATGTCTGGTAGAATTCCCCTGGGAAGCCATCTGGCCCTGGGCTCTTATTTGTCGGGAGATTTTTGATAATGGATTCGATTTCCTCAGTGGTTATCGGTCTATTCATGCTTTCGATCTCTTCCCATTTGAATTTTGGCAGTGCATGTGCATTTAGGAACTTGTCCATTTCTTCTAGGTTGTCCAGTTTGTTAGCATATAATTTTTCATAGTAATCTCTGATGATTGCTTGTATTTCTAAGGGATTGGTTGTAATAGATCCTTCTTCATTCACGATTTTATCTATCTGGGTGCTCTCTCTTTTCTTTCTGAGGAGCCTGGCTAGAGGTTTATCGATTTTGTTTATTTTTTCAAAGAACCAACTCTTGGTTTCATTGATCTGCTCGACTGTTCTTTTGGATTCTATATTGTTTATTTCTGCCCTGATCTTTATTATATCCTTTCTTCTGCTGGGTTTGGGGTGCTCTTGCTGCTTCCCTTCTAGTTCCAGTAGGTGGTCCGTTAAGTTTTGAATTTGCGCTCTTTCTGGTTTGTTGAGATTGACCTGGATTGCAATATACTTTCCTCTTAGGACTGCCTTTGCTACGTCCCAGAGATTTTGGATTGTTGTATTTTCGTTTTAATTGGTTTCCATATAATTTTTAACTTCTTCCCTAATTACCTGATGAACCCAATCATCCTTTAGTAGGGTGGTTTTTAACCTCCATATTTTTGGAGGTTTTCCAGACTTTTCCTGTGGTCAATTTCTAGTTTCATAGCATTGTGATCTGAAAGTGTGCATGGTATGATCTCTATTCACTTATAATTATGGAGGGCTGCTTTATGCCCCAGTATGTGATCTATCTTGGAGAATGTGCCATGTGCACTCGAAAAGAAGGTGAATTTCCTATCTTCAGGATGCAGAGTTCTAAATATATCTATCAGTTCCATCTGTTCCAATGTGTCATTCAGGTCCATTGCTTCTTTAGTCATTTTCTGTCTGGTTGATCTATCCATTGCTATCAGTGGAGTTTTAAAGTCCCCTGGAGTTAGCATATTTTTGTCAATAAGATTGTTTCTTTCTGTGATTAATTGTTTTATGTATTTGGGCGCTCCCGAATTTGGCGCATAGATATTTATAATTGTTAGCTCTTCCTGATGGAGAGATCCTCTAATTATTATATAATGTCCTTCTTCATCTCTTGTTACCGCCTTTACTTTAAAGTCCAGTTTGTCTGAGATAAGTATGGCTACTCCAGCTTTCTTTTGGCTTCCAGTCGCATGATAGATATTTCTCCATCCCTTTACTTTCAACCTGAAGGTGTCTTCTGGTCGAAAATGAGTCTCTTGTAGGCAGCAAATAGATGGGTTTTGTTTTTTTATCCATTCTGCTACCCTGTGTCGCTTGGTTGGAGCATTCAGTACATTTACATTCATTTTTGAAAAATGTGGGTTTAGAGTCATTGTGTTCTCCCTAGAATTCATGTTTATAGTGGTGTCTCCGGTACCTTGTATTCTTTGCAATATTTCCCTCATAGAGTCCCCCTTAGGATTCCTGTAGGGCTGGTTTGGTGGTCATGAATCTCTCAATTTTTGTTTGTTTGGGAACACTTTTATCTCTCCTTCTATTTTGAATGATAGGCTTGCTGGATAAAGGATTCTTGGCTGCATGTTTTTTCTGTTCATCACATTGAAGATTTCCTGCCATTCCTTCCTGGCCTGCCAAGTTTCATTAGATAGGTCTGTATCCACTCTGATAGGTTTCCCTTTGCATGTGATGGCCCTTTTCTCCCTAGCTGCTTTCAGAATTCTCTCTTTATCTTTATATTTTGCCAGTTTCAGTATGCTATGTCGTGTCGAAGGCCGATCAAGTTACGTCTTAAGGGGGTTCTTTGTGCCTCTTGAATTTGAATGTTTATTTCTTTTCCCAGATTTGGGAAATTCTCAGTTATAATTTGGTCTAGTATCCCTTCAGGACCTTTTCTCTGTCTTCCTCTTCAGGAATTCATATGATATGGATGTTGTTCCGTTTGATTGTATCACTCAGGTCTCGAATTCTCCTTTCCTGCTCCTGGATTAATTTCTCTCTCTTTTTTTCAGCTTCCTCTTTTGCTATAACTATATCTTCTAAGTCACCTATTCTTCTCTCTGCCTCGTCAATCCTTGAGGTGGCTGCCTCCAGTTTGTTATTCACCTCATCTGTAGCCTTTTTAAATTCATCACACCTATTTTTCAAAGCGCCTAATAATTGTCTCAGTTGTTTCTTTGATGCTTTTCTCAACCCCAGCGATTAATTTTATGAGAAGTTTTTAAAATTCTTGATATGGTACATTGTCTAGATCTGCCTTGAGCAGTTCTGTGGCTGTGACTTCCTCCTGGAGGTTCTTCAGGGGAGAGTTCCTTCGTTTTGACATTTTTGCTAGTTTTCTGTCTCTTGTCACCTTTAGAAAGCTCTTTGTGCACTGTGCACCTGTTAATATTCTCTGTTAAAGGAGGCTTATTGACTGTCCAGGGCCTGTCGTTTCAGGAAATATTCTCTTAATGGTGTCTCTCGGTTTCTCTTGTTTTGCCTTTGAGTATTTTATTTCCCTACTCAGCAATATTTGGCACTCGCCGTCATGCACACTTTGGCTTTTTTCTTGGTGTAGCCATAAGAAGGAAAATAGACAGACAAACACAGAGGGAACAGAAGCACACAAAGGCACAGACAAATCAAACAAACAAACACATTCAAAGGGGGAAAGAAAAGAAAGAAAATGGAGTGGAAAGACACAAAAAGAAGGGAAGAACAGGAAAAAAATAAGGGGGGTTCAGAGAAAACAAATGATAATGGATCGTCTAAAAGTGTATGACCAGTTGAGGGGAGAGGTAAGGATGAGTTACAGGAGCATATATCTGGATTGCAAGAAGGTAAAAAAAAGTTAGAAAGGAGAAAGGAAAATAAGGAGTAAAAATTTTTAAAAAATTAAGTAAAAAAGGTAATAATAATAAAAAATAAGTACAAAAAAAGAAGAAAAAAAGAAAAAAAATGAAGAAAAAAGAAAAAGGAAAAAAATAGCAGCATCCCTCTATCCATCTGTCCATTTGTCCATCCATCTGTCCATCCCTCCATCCATCTGTCCATTTGTCCATCCATCCAACTATACATTTATCCATTCATACATACATCCATCTATCCATTCATCCATTTGTCTGATCATCCATTCATCCATCTATTCATTTATCCATCCATTCTTCTATCCACCCATCCATGCATCTACCCATCCAGGCATCTCTCCATCCATCCATTTGTCTGACCATCCATCCTCCTATCTATTTATCCATTTATCCATCCATCCATCCATCCATCCATCCTTCCATCCACCCATCCATGCACCCACACATCCATCCATCTATCTATCTGTCCATCCATTTGTCTGACCATCCATCCACTTATACATTTATCCATCCATACATCCTTCCACCCATCCATTCATCCACCCATCCATCGATATGTCAATCCATCCATTCATCCATTTGTCCATCCATCCATCCATCCGTCCACCCATCCAATTTCCATCCATCCATTTATCTATCCATCCATCCAGACATCCAGACATCTATCCACCCTCTCATTTATTTGTGTGACCATTGATCCACCATCCACCATATACTGCCTATTATCTATCATTATCTATCATCTATGTATCTATCATCTATTTATTTCTCCATCTATATCTATCTATCTATGTATCATCGATCTATCTGTGCACATGCACATGAGCGCGCGCGCACGTACACACACACACACACACACACACACACAATTTATTTTAAGGAATTGGCTAATGTATCTGTGGGGTTTAGCAAGTCCAAAATCCAAGGACAAGCTGGATATTCAATTAAGACATTCAATTAAGAGTTGATGTTATAGTTTTGAGTCTAAAGGCTAGAAACTCAGGCAGATTTTTATGCTGTGATCTTGAATTCCTTTTACCTCAGTAAACTGATTTTTTTCCCTCTTATGCCCTACAACTAATTGGATGAGGCCCTCACACATTATCAAGGGTAACGTGAGAGTCAACTGACTGTAGGTGTGAATCAGATCTAAGGTATACCTATGCAGCATCATGTAGACAAGATATTGATTAAACCATAGCCTAGCCAGGTTGACACATAAACTGACCATTATTTGATCTAAATGATAATAGTGTGTCCCCAATATAGACAAGTTTTCTTATGTTGCCCTGTTCTCTGTTCCTTTTTGGATACCTTGACTGTATGAATCAACTCCATGTTGTCTTTAGAATGTGAGTTTCAAAGATTGTGTCTGTGCCATTCACAGTCTGGAACCACAGTCTCCCAAACAAAGTAACACCCTATGTGTTAAAAGGTAAAAAAAAAAAAAAAAAAAAAAAAGAAAAGGAAGAAAATGAATCCTCAGGCAGAAGAAAGGGGAAATAGGAACAAAAAAAAAAAAACCATGACAAGAAGGACATAAATAGGGGCAGGTGGGCACACTGACACATGTCGGCCAGAACACCTAGAATGTGATGAGGATTTTTAAGTCTCCCCTTGACAGGCTGGAGGGAGCAAGGGTGGCTGTCAATCTATTTCCCCCATGTTCATGAAATGGGGAGGTGGGGTTCACAGGACCTGGCATTCTTCAGGGAAATGGGCTTTTCCTATGATGACTTCATCTAGGCCAGGGACTGGACTTCACCTTCCATAGACTTAGAGGTACCAGTGCTGTTATTAATCAGAAGAGGGATCCAGGGGTCCAGGTCCTCTTCACAGCCAGTGAAACCATTTGCCTGTGGCTGTTGCTCCTATGCAGCTCTGCTGATGCTGTCACCACAATGCCCCCTAACCCCCACACTCTGCCCTTGATCGCTGACTCAAGCCTTCCCCTCCCTGGCTCACTCAGAACTCCAACGGAAACCTCACCAGGACTGCCCCTTGTCATCCACTCCTTGGCACAGCCTATGTGAAATGCAGGAAAATTAGCAAATGGAGTTGTAATCAAGCTGAAGATGAAGGGCAAGTGGGGAGAAGGTGAGAACAGATGAGGATGAAGGTGAGGAGGGGATGGTCCAGGTGAGAATTAAGAGGAGGGGAGGATCCAGGAAAGGATGAAGGCGAGAAGGTGGTGGATCCAGGTGGGGATGAAGGTGAGGAGGTGGTGGATCTAGGTGGGGATTAAGTAAAGGAGGTAGAGGATCCAGTTGGGGATTAAGGGTAGATGGGGAGGGTCAGGTGAGATGAAGGTGAGGAGAGGAGTATCCAGGCAGAGAGAAAGATGAGGAGGGGAGGATCCAGGTGGGAAGGAAGGTGAGGAGGCAGAGAATTCAGGTGGGGATGAAGGGAAGATGGGGAGGGTCCAGGTGGAGAGGTGGGGAAGAGGAGACGATCCAGGTGGGGATGAAGGTGAAGAAGTGGAGGATCCAGGTGCGGAAGAAGGTGAGGATGTGGAAGATCCAGGTGGGGATGAAGATTAGGAGGTGGGGGATCCAGATGGAGAGGAAGGTGAGGAGGGGAGGATCCAGGTAGGGATGAAGGGGAAGAGGCGGAGTGTCTGTTCAGTCCTGGCTGGCAGGTCGGCAGGTCGGTCGATCCTCGCGGGTTCCTGAGGGAGGGAGAGAGAATTGGGGGGGCAGGGAGCACAGAGAGTGAAGGCAAGACAAGCATTTCTGATCAAGCCTCAGTTTATTGAGAAAATACCCACACCTATATAGGGTTTAGGGCGGGAAGCTGACCTAGGTTGGTTGCTAGGAAACAGGGTAAGTGATTTTTAGGAAAAGGCTAGGGGAAAGGGGAAACCGAAACTGCAATTTCAAACACAGCATCTAAAGGATCGGTAAGAAAGCTCAGACTTGCAGACTGCAATGCTGGGCAAAGGAGCGATTGACACCACTTAAGCCTAAATACGGTTGATCTTTTGTTCTACTGGCTTCTCCAGTCTGGCTGTCTCCAGTCCCTGAATCGGGAATAGCACTTCCCTAGCCGGTCTTTGTAATTCAGTCAGCTCCCCTCAGGGAGCGACACTTCCTTGCCTGAGGCGGCCGAACTTGGCAGCTCCCTACAGTGGAGGATCCACGTGGGGATGAACGGAAGATGGGGAGAGTCCAGGGGAGGATGCGGGTGGAGTGGAAGGTGATGCAGGGGGGAGAATCCAAGTAAGGATGAAGGTGAGGAGGTGGAGGATCCAGGTGAAAATGAAGGTGAGATGGGAATGGTCCAGGATGGGAGGAAGGTGAGGAGGTAGGGGTTCCAAATGGGCATGAAGGTGAGGAGGTGGGAGATCCATGTGGGGGTGAAGGTGAGGAGGGGAGGGTCCAGGTAAAGATGAAGGCGAGGAGTCAGAGGATCCAGGTAGGGATGAAGACGAAAGGGAGGATCCAAGTGAGTTTGAAGGTGAGGA
>PISW01013585.1:11213-25620 GCA_004023785.1 Mungos mungo
GAAGGTGAGGAGTCAGAGGATCCAGGTGGGGATGAAGGAGAAATGGGGAGGGTCTGGGTGGGGAGGAAGATGAGGAGGAGTGGGTCCAAGTGGGGATGAAGGTGAGGAGGTGCAGGATCCAGGTGGGGATGAAGGTGAGGTGGGGAGGGTCCAGGTGGGGAGGAAGGTGAGGAGGGGGGGATCCTGGTGGCTATGATGGTGAGGAGGGGAGGACCGTGGAGCCCTCATGAGTAATGATGCTGGTGGGGGCAGGTAAAGCATGTTAGGATGCTGGTACCATCACTGTGGATCAGAGAAGGATGTAGGTAAAGTCCTGGTGAGGACCCAGATGAAGAAGCAGAGAACACACAGGTGAGGATGCAGGTGGAAAGAAAGCAAGTATGTGAGCACTCGGGGGAAGATGCAGGCTCACTTCAGACTACATGCAGGTGCAGTGCAGGTGCAGGGGGCACGTGCTCCCTGGGGGAGGAAGCAAACATGCAGCTGGTCCACAGGAGGGAAGGAGTGGGCATCTGGGAGGGCTTCTGGTTGATGGAGCCAAGTTGCAGAGGGGGAAGCAGGGGATCACAGTGGCCTCTTTCCCTCTCCAAGACCTTCCAAATTTCAGAGACACATGAACTCTAAGTGACACTTTATTGTGGGGGTTATAGGGAGGGTCTGTTGGGACAGCCAAAGACAACCATGTTCTCAGTGAAGTTGGCCAGGTCTTGGCACTGCTTCTCATTCTCCTCATCCTGGCATTCACCAGCCTCAGGCCACAGCTCTACCCAGGTGTCTTTCCGGATGATGTAGCTGATGCTGGGGAGAGGGTGGCAGGTGAGGAGCAGGGCAGGGGAAGCATGGGATGGGGTGACCCACCGTGGGGGACATGCACAGGGCTGGCACTCACTTCGGTTTCTCTCCCCACAGGTCGGCAGAGATGCCCCACATGAGGTAGTGTTTCCCCTCCTGCAGCCTCAGGGCTTCTCTGCACTTGACGTGGCTGATGAACCTGCGCTCCTGCCCAGCCTGCACCTTATCAGAGCCTGGACGGGAGGGACAGGGTCGCTGAATGGGGCAGGGGAGAGACCCAGCAAGAAGGAAGTGGACGACAGAAGACGGACTGCAGGGCTCACCTGATTTGATTATCTGCTCGATGACCATTATGTAATCGTCAAAGTCATTTGACAGCTCCTTCTTGAGAAGCCTGGTCTTGTACACTGACGGGGGGAGGGAAAGCATGGCAGGGGTCAAGGGCAAGCGTGGCTGTGGGGCACCCTCACCTGCAAGCACACCTGGGCATATGGTGTCCTCAAGCAGATGCATGCAGGGTCACAGGCAGACATGCCACAGTCTCTACCCACCAGGGGCACAGCCACTGCACGTGTGTTAACCTCCCATCTGCTGTCACCTGTCACCACTGTCTCATATCTCCATGGCTAGGCACAACTACACTGTCACACACACAACTGGGCATATGACCATATCCACTCACACAGTTGCACACTCCCACTCATTACCATTGCTTCTCATGCAATCATGGTCCCTTACAACACATTTACACATACTCACACACACACACACACACACACACATCCTCCACGACCACAATCCAAAGTATAGCTGCATGCAGCCATGGGCACTCAAAGCCAGTCACACACAGAACCACCGTCACACACACTGTCACTCACACACGCGCCCACTCACCATAGTCTACTCCCGGCTCACAGGCCTTGTCCAGACGGTCATCCAAGGAGACCTTCTTGTTCACCTGGAGCATGAAGCAGTCTTCTGTATGGTGGATGAGTGGGGGACATGGTTTCATCACACGCCTTGTCTAGGGTCCCCCACCCTTGGGCCTGTCCCTCTGGGTGTACACTGGATGCGAGGGACCAACACTTCCTGGCAATTTTGTGTCCACACTCACCACAGTGGCACACGTCTCTGTGACAGAGCTTGCTCTGTAAACCGTCTTCTTTGTCTGGGTGGTAGAACTGGATGCATTTCTCATCTATGGGCAGAGTAGCAGAGAGGTTTCAGAGGGTTGGGGCCTCCAGCCCAGAGACCCAAGGGGCTCGATTCCCCAACTCCAGTCCCTCAGACCTGGAGAGGCCAGGTCCCCAGGCCACTCATAGGTCCCTGGGACCCTCAGGCCCCATAGGCCTTAGGTGTGCTGCTCACCCAGGTTGTAATAGGAGTACACCTTGACTGATCCGGGTTGGATAAGCCCCACATTGAAGTACTGGTGCACTTTGAAGGTCAGACAGTCCTCATGGTCATGTGAGATCTGGGGGGAAGGAGAGGCTAGTCAGTGGGGTGACATGGAATAGAGCTCAGAATAGGGTACTATGGTTTGGAGCAGTGGGCGGAGATACTGAGGGAGCCAGGTGGGATATGGGTAGGGAGCAGGAGTCCCTATCAAAAAATGTATGAGCACTTCAACACATCCATTTTCTGTTTCTCCATGGCTTGTAGCTAAATTCTACCTGTCAGCTTCCTTTCCTAGTTAAGTGTGCCAATGTGATTGAGTTCTGGACGTCAGATTGCTATCTCTTCCCATAATAACATCCACAGTTAATGATACCAAAGTGTATACTTAAAAGTTCTTGGGAGTTTAGATCATAAAAGTTCTAATCACAGCAAGATACAAATCAAAACCACACTGAGATACCACCTCACACCAGTCAGACAAGCTACAATGAACAAGTCAGGAACAACAGATGCTGGTGAGGTTGTGAAGAAATGAGCACCTTCTTGCACTGATGGTGGGAAGGCAAACTGATGCGACCGCTCTAAAAAATAGTGTGGAGGCTCATCAAAAAAATAAAAAATAGATCTACCCTATGACCCAGCAATAGCACTACTAGGAATTTATCCAAAGGATACAGGAGTGCTGATGCATAGGGGCACATGCACCCCAATGTTTATAGCAGCACTTTGAAAATGGCCAAATTATGGAAAGAGCCCAAATTTCCATCAACTGATGAATGGATAAAGATGTGGTTTATATTCACAATGGAATTCACAATGGAATCTTGGCAAAGAGAAAGAATGAAATATGGCCATTTACAACAACATGGATGGAACTGGAGGGTTTATGCTAAGTGAAATAAGTCAGTCGGAGAAAGACAGATATCATGTGTTTTCACTCATATGTGGAACTTGAGAAACTTAACAGAAGACCATGGGGGAAGGAGAGGGGAAAAACTAGTTACAAACAGAGAGGGAGGAAGGCAAACTATAAGAGACTCTTAAATACAGAGAACAGACTCAGGGTTGAGGAGGAGGGGCAGGGAGAGGGGAAAGTGGATGATGGGCATTGAGGAGGGCACTTTTTGGGATGAACACTGGGTGTTGTCTGCAAGTGGTAAATTATGAGAATCTACCCTCAAAACCAAGACTATACTGTATATATGATATCTTAGCCAATTTGACTATAAAATAAACTTTAAAAAGTTCTCATCACATACAACACACAACCATGTTAAAACTATGTGTGGTAATAAATCTATTAAGTAGCTTTATTATGGTTTTCATTTCCCAATATGTACATACATCAAATCATTGCATTATATACCTTAAACATATACAATGCTATGTCAATGACATCTCATTTAAGCTGAAAATATAAAAACAAAGAAAGAGAGAGAAACAGAAATAGATATGCATATATATATTTGCGTGATAGACAGGTGTATTTGGAAACTGCGTTTTAGTGCTCTGTGATTTCCCTGTAAGGTTGGAATCCTATAAAAATTTATATCTACAAAAAATCCCATACAAGAAAATATCAACCCCCAGCTCATGCACAATCCTCTTTTCTTCTAGAAAGGAGGAGTCCAAGGACTCAAAGATCATAGGCATTGAGAGGCCCCAGGAAGGAACATGCATGGATCCCTGAGTTACTGTGTGGAGCAGAAAGCCCTTTCCTTAGCCTCCCAACTGGACTTTACCTGAGTGAGAAACACAGGACTTTTGTGTTGGGACCCTCATATTCTCAGGTTTACTACAGAAGCAGGTGTTACTTGTGCAGACTGATATGGGGTGAGGGGCCTTTGGGCATGTTGGAAGTTGGCAGGGGCATATGAGGATAGGAAAACAGGAAGATGTAAGTAGAGGAGAAGAGGAAGCTCAATAAATGTTAGAGAGGAAGTCAGGGAGAGAAGTTCAGAGAGTGAGCAAATACGAAAAAAGAGAAATGTCTGGGGGCTTGTGGAGCAAGGAAAATGCTTTTCAGCACTGAGCACTTTAGTTTTTAAACCCAAATAGCTCTTTTCAATGGTTGTTTAGGACTCTGATGAAAAGAAGTTGGAGGAAGCAAGTAAAAATGAGGTTGGAACAAGAGTGGTCGGAAGATGTGCTGCTGAGAAAACATGAGATGATCTGGGTTGACCACCTTATTTTATATGCCCCTTCCTCCACCACCCAGCAACACAGACTCCACATACCCTAGCCTGGGCCTGTATGACCGGAGGGAGGCCAGCTTGGTGGTGGTCAAGTCCCAATTAGAGGCCTTACCTTGTCCAGGTAGATGATGAGGGTGTTCTTCTGTGAGAAGGCCTTGTTCAGCTCATACTTAGAGATGTATGTATCGACGAGAGTGCTCAACTGGGGAAGGGTAGGACTTGTGAAAATCCTCCTGAGACCTCTGCCCACTGATGCCAGCCCCCAAGGCCAAGCCCTTCATACCATGTCAAGGTCACCAGTGTCAGGAAAAAAGCCAATCATCATGGATATATCCAGGATCGACATGGTGGCATCTTGGTCTCCCAGGTACCTGAATAGGACAGCGAGAGGGCAGTTGGGGCCAAGGTAGGGTCAGCCCTGGGGGTCAGTGTCTGGACAAAGTGGTCTGAACAAAATGGGGCTGCTGGCTCCCACATAGCAGCACAGAAGGATATTAGATTGTAGGAAACATTTCCAAAGGGAATAAAGGAAAGGCAGTGTCATGGTCAAGGTGACTTAAGGCTCTGGAACCCATTGCTTGGGTTCAAAACCCAGTTCCATATGATAATTGATGAGTCCCTTGGCCTCTCCATGCCTTAGTTCTAGGAAATGAAAAGAAGAAAATGTTACCATGGTATAGCTCAATAACGCTAAACCCTCAACATCAGGTTACAGTAGTTGTAATTGCATAAAGTACAAGCATAAATGTTGTCTCTAGCTCTTTGGTCCACCAGTCATTGTGTAAATCACAGATGTGCATCACAGTTAGTGACCAATCCTGTCATGTCTTTCAAAATCTGTCTGTGACAGGTCACTGAGCAGCCCATGAGATCATGCACAGACAGCAAGGGCTGTGATTGTGCTACTTCCTTACGTACCAGGTATAAAGCCACATGACACTTTAGTAAATTGGCCAATTGGCAGAGGGAACTGGTCAGCCAAGATGAAAGCACAGCAGTGAAATGAAGAGGCTGGAGGTAAAATTTGAACAGCACATAAATGGAGTTAGAGAAGAAACAGCAGACTGTGTGAATGTCAGTTTTGCCACCATCGGAGAGACAGGCTGTCTTGTGACACTGACTCCTCTAAAGATTAGATGTTGGAAGCTGACCTAACTTAGAAGGATAGATGCCTGCTCCATCCTCATCCCAAGGGATACAAACAGAAGAAGCACAAGTCTTTGGTAAGTGTTTTACAAAGGAGAACAAAAAATTACTTGTATCTCCACATTCTAATATCTTGATTGACAGCACAGTAAGCAAATTCTCCTGTTACTGTAATTATCATTTCTCCGTACCTTTCTAACTGGCAAGATGAGAGTTTTTGAAGTTGTGATAAAATGCTCTAAAGGTCATGGAACAATTGTAACTTCCCCCGTTGATCTGTTAAGATTACTTGTATAGGTTCAGCTTCTGTGGCCGTCGTTAGTCTCGGAGTGCCAGGCAGAGCGAGGACGGCTTGGGGTATCCACCTCCTGGCAGGCACTTCAGACAACACCAGATGCGAATGCACTCTTATGTGGATTAGGTACCACAGATGTTACTTGTGAGGAGTCCACTATAGACAGAGGAATGACCCCCAGTGATCCATCACTTACCTGGTGCAGATGTCAAGGATCATGGTGTTCAGGGCATCCTGAGGCCTCTTGACTAGAAGCACAGAAACAGAAAAATGGGAGGGCCTGTGTTCCTGGGTCCCCATTCAGGGAGCAGGGGCTGACATGGAATGAGGTGGGGGAGGGTGACATGTAGGGTTCACTCTTTTACCATCTTCAGGAGCTTGTCGGAGAGTCACCCTGAGGTCAAATTTCTTGCAGGTCTGTTTGGCCTTGAGCTTGGCATAGTACGTTATCACCACCTGGTGAGATAGCAGGGCGATGAAGTGTCAGACCACTTGAGATGAGACAAAGAGGGTTCCTCTGAGCCTGAGGGGCTGAGAGAAGGTGGGCCAACTGGTTTATTCTCCTGTTCCTTACCGACAAGGTGCCTTGTCCTTTTCCTTGAGCTGTTACTACAAAATTCTCATTTTTCTCAGTCTGCAGGGAACAGGGAGAGAGAAGAAAGGACGTTGGGAACCAAGCCTCTCCCTGGCTGCAACAGTCATCTGCCATATCTTTGCCCCTGGGAAACCCTGGCTGGTGTGGAGGTTGAAACAGGGGTTTGACTAGGCAGCTATACCTTTGCTGACCGCTGGAGGCTAGCAGACTCCCAGAGGATTCTGTACTTGATGGCAGAGCTGTGGCTGGGTAGGTCAATGGATACATCCAGGTTCAGGTCCTCGTGGTCAGGAACATCCTTCTGGTATTGGGCCAAGGCTTGGAACACCATGAAGGTGGCCTAGAACCCATGAGAAAGAATGAGAGTGAGCCAAGAGAGTGAGAAAGTGGTTAGAACCCACTGGGGAAGGGAGAGACTTAGATCAGAGGGAGGGGGTCCCAAGATGATAGCATAGGACCCCTCACCCCAGAGAGGGTGAGGATAAGAGTAGGGGTTGTTAGACACTGAGGGCATGTTCTTGATTCTCCAAGGGTAAGTGGCTTAGACAAGTGCTTGGACACACTGAGAACAAGTCTAGAATCCCCTAGAAATTGCAGGCAACGACTGAAACTCTAGCAAAACTGAGTGTGCCCAGTCCCATCAGAGTGGAGTCGAAGACAAATGTTTGGAGTCACTGAGAATGTGTATAGATCCCATTTGTGAAAAAAGAATGAAGTTGAAGCCTGGGAACACTGAACATATGATCTAGAATCCAAAAGGGACACTGAGAATGTGACCACAGCTCTCCAGAGAGAGAGGGGGCTGAACTGGAGCATGTAGTCCATGTCCTAACTCACTTTCCAGGGACAGAGAGGCTTGGATGATGTCCTAGAATGCCAAGAACATGGTCTAGAATCCAGAGTAATATCAATTAACACTGGGATCCTGGTGGAACTGAAAAATGGCCTAGAGCTCACAGAAAGATTTGAGCTAACACTGGGAGCCAGATAGACCTGAGAACCTTGTCTAGAAGCCACAGGAATATGTGGGCTAACTCTAGAAGCACAGTGGAACTGAAAACATGGTCTAGAACCCACAGGAAGATATGAGCTAACACTCAGAGTCTTGTCGAAATGAGAACATAGCCTAGAGCCCACAGGAAGTTAAGAGGTAAAACTGGGAATCTTATGGAACTTAAAACATCGTCTAGAACACAAAGAAAGATACGAGTTAACACTGGGAGCCTGGTGGAACTGAGAAGATGGTCACGATATGAGCATCCTCAAAACACAGCTTGGGCATTCTGTGTGTAGTCTAGAATCTGCCAGTGGGATCACAGCTAAAAGAGCCTTATCTCTCAACTCCATTCCAGCCACTCTGGATTGTGGGACAGAAGGGCTTCTCCTCTTGGTCTTAGCATCTTCTCTAGAGGCCGGGGGGAGGCCAGAGGAGGTAGGCACGCAGGTGTCTGGGGTACATGGGGTCACTTGCCTGGGTGGAGCCATAGCCGCCTCCATAGTATCTCTGCTCATTGAGCCAGCTCACGACGGGACGTACAGAGTCAAAGTCTTTGAGCACCAGCAGGGCCAAGAGGGCATAGGATGTGGCCTCCATATTGTAGAGCCTCTTGCCAGGCTCCTCCCAACTTCTCTTGTCTGCAGAGAGAACCCCCATCACCCATACTCACTGCGCTGTCCAACGAAGATATGGCTCAGAGAAAACTTAGAAAAAGACTCATGCTAGACTTCTTGGTGTTCACATGTCCTGACTGACATCCAAGGCCCTCATTCTGCTGGCTCCTGCCTCACTCTCTTCTTTCATTAACCTTCACTCCTCCATTTCAGTTCTCATTGTAGCCCTGCCGATCTATAGGAGCATCCCTAAACTTTCATGTTCATTCTTACTTCCTGGGCCTTTTCAAATTCTACACCCTCTACTTGGAGCACCTTTTCTCCACCTATTCCTGGTTAATCCCATCCTGCACAATGCAGCTTCAATGGCACTCCAAGAGTGGGCGAGGCCCTCCCTGTATCTCTCAAAGCATCCTGTGCTGTCCCAGCACTATGATGCTCTGTTGCAACCTATTAACTCATTCCTTTCCTCAACTGGCATGTGAGCCCTGATGGCAGGGGCTGTGCTGTAGTCACTGTGATGTCCCCAGCTCCCAAGAAAGCTCTTTTGGCAGAGATTGTCACAAAAAGCATTCCTTCCTCTTGGGTGCCTGGGTGGCTCAGTCCATTGAGTGTCCGACTGTGGCTCAGGTCATGATCTCAAGGTCCATGAGTTTGAGCCCCACATCAGGCTGTCTGTTCAGAGCACAGAGCCCGCTTTGGATCCTCTGTGTCCCTCTCTCTCTTCCCCTCCCATGCTTGTGCTCTCTCCTTCAAAAATAAATAAGCATTAAAAAAAACTGTTCCCTCATATCCTGGACACAGAGTAGGACTACATCTCCCACATTTTTGCAGGCAGATATGGCTACATGACTGAGCTCTGGATGATGGAATGGACACTGGCAATGTTAGAGGCCCCTTTCATGCCTCCATTACACAATCCACCTGACTGTTTTGCCTTCTGCTTAAATGGAGTGGATACCTAGGATCCCACAGTGGCAGAGCCATGAACAGAAAGTGGTCAGGATCCCTGCATGAATGTCTGGAGGAGAGCTATCCACAAATGACAAACTTCCATTGTGCTAATCCACCTGAGTCTATGTGTTACTTGACATATGTTACATTAGCGAGTGATGCAACCCTGATACAGTATATTCAACTGACCCAATGATTAAGTGCTCCTATGTGCTAGGCACTGTGCTAAATTCCTTATGGCATTATCTTATTTAATCCTAATTACCCTTGTGAAAATGATGACATCAGTGATAAAGCCCTCAATCTATGCTAGACCTTCTCACTACATTACTCCTTCAATCTTCTCAACCACCGTTGATATAAATATTATCTTCAGATGAGGTCCAGGAGGGTCAGTGACACAAAGGCACACAATGAGAATGTGGCAGAGGGGGATTTGAATTTGGATCTCTCTGACGTCAGAGCCCATTCTTTCTCCTGTGTCATAGCAAGGGCTCAACATACACTTGTTGTATGAATGATGCTACCTTCTTGTGTAGCTCACAGCGAGGACTTTTCACACCTCAGAGCCATTCCCCAAGCAGGACTTAGCACAACTTACTCCAGCTCAACTTGAAGCTGCCCATCCTCGCGCAGCTTAGAGCCACACATTCCTGCTCAAGATGACCATCCCCAAACACTGGCCATGCATTCCTCTTTACCTCGCCAGGCTGCCCCTCACCTTTGGCTGTGCCCAGAAATTTTTCGAGGAGGTCTTTCTCCAGCCTGCCTGATTGGGCCAGGGCGTAACCAGCAATGGCCACAGAATACGGTCTCCTGAGGTTCCTGTAGTGGGCTTCAAGGTAATCTCCTGCCTTATCGATGCTGCGCTGCAGGCTCTGTAAGACAGAGGATTGGGTTCTCTGGTGAGCTGGATATTGCTGCCACAGAGAGCTGGTAAGGATCACACAAATGCCAACTCCTGGGTCCAAGTTTGCTTCCTGTCCTTAGAATATAATTGTTTAGAATCTGTTTAAAAAAATTTTGGGGGGGTTTTCCAGACATTTTAGTCTCCGTGAACTGCCTGGTTTCTGGGTAAAGCTGATGGTCCTGGGACAATATATGTAGCCGGTGGTGTGATGGTAACAATTTAAACACCATCTCTCCACTGTGTGTATGGAGGCGGGGGTCTGTTTTATGGCCTGCCAATTGCTGTGGTGTAAATGCTCCCACTGGGGCCAATTTCAAGCGACCAGCGTAATGGCCCTGAACGTGGAGGGGAGAATAGATGTTGCAGATAGGCACTCATGAGCTAGTATAAGCCAGCTTCGGCACCCACTGGGAATACCATTTATCCAATCACCAGCTTCATAGCTACCACTTACTAAACAACACAATCAGTGAACTTCAGGATCCTGTGCTGTAGGCATTATTTTCATCATCACTCTACAGCACAATGAGAATATTGAGACCCAGAGGGATGACGGATGGAGGAATACATGATTTGTAATGTTTGAGGACTTTCTTGATGTAAATATTACCATGGTCAATTTCAAACTATACATAGTTAGTGAATGCAGAGTTGGGAGGGGGTGGGTAGTAGCACAGTAGACAGCATTTCCACCATATAGGTACGTGAATATCCTCGAGATGGATAGATTTGTCAGAGATAAGGAGGGAAAGTAATAAAACAATTAGGGATTGATGAGTTTTGAGTTTATTACCTTTCCATTTGATGCATAATGCTTAGTCTAAAGTCAGTTTCCATAATTTAACTGAAAATAATCTTGTGTAAACACCTAACTTGTGAAAGTGCAGAACATTTAACAGTTGGCTTTCACAGACTGATACCAGCACACTCTTTTGGGCTGGAGCTCAGGGAGAGTGAGATCATGACCTGAGCCGAATTCAGAGTCTCAACCGACTGAACCACCAGGCACCCCAATTCCAGCACACTCTGGATCTGTACCCCAGCAATCTGGTTCTATAGTCTATGCTATAGTGATAGAGATGTGGTAGGGCATCCTCCCTAAGGAGTAATAAAAAAAAAAAAACCCTCAAGGCAAACTGGCTATAAGAGTACATGACATTCCTCTCGATCTTTTTAAATGCGATCACTTACTCAGACTGCATGTTTGTATGTTACCATATATGGGAGACAAAGAAAAAAATATGTAAACACTATGCCTCTTGGAGTTAGAGGCTCATATATTAGGGTATAAACTCAACTGAGCCATCCCGGCATGAATAAAGTTGCTTCCTGGAAAGAAGTGCATATATGTCACGACTCTCTCTGCTAGAATCCGGCTACAGTGTAGCCATTTTGTTGAAGAATATGTTGTTGTCTTGTAGCAGAAATTAATCCTTCTCCCCACCCCCACCCCCCATTTACAGCTGCTTGTCCTCCATCTTCTAGTAACTTTTGCAGAAACTTCTGTCTTTCAATCATCTCACCACAGTGGAAGCAGCCATATTTGCCCAGGAAGACCTACTTCCTGGCCTCAGCTGATTGGCCCATGTATGATCACCTGACCCTGGGAGGGCCAATCAGAATCTCCCATGTGAATCTGAAAGCTCTGGCTTTGGTCTGCCTATTTCCCCAAGGAAGGCAGCCATGTTTGCCAGGAGGATGGGTGGCAGGGAGAGAGGAATTATTGGACCCAGAATGGCCGGTGTTCCTCTAAGGCCCAAAAGATAACAGTCCCCTTCCCTCTATCTCTTTTTGGAAGTCTGAGGAAGGGAAAAGCAGCTGGCTGAAGGTAAGACCCTGGGGTCCCCAACTTCACAAGCCAGAGGTCAAGCAAACCATTCTCAAACCCCAGGACGAAGCAGAGGGAGCAAGCACAGTGACTCTCAGGAGATTCCTAAGCTTCTCTGCCTCAGAACCAAAACCAGAGAAAAGAGAGACAGCCATGAGCCAATATTTGTAATCCTTTCCTTTTTGTGGTCATGGGCCCATTTGAAATCTTCCTAAAAGATCTCCTGAACTAAGAAAATAGTCTTGATGTGTTCTTGGGTCTGGGTTGTGCCTTTTCTTCAGGGAAGCAGCAACGTACAATGCACTGATCATGTAGCAGTGATGGGGAAGCCGACTGGGGGGATTTTTATTGAAACTGGCTGAAAGTTTCTGGACAGGGTAAAGCAGGCAGAAGGCACCCATTTTTTATCTCCTTGTGTCTCAGTTTTCTCTTGTGTAACTTGGGGATAATAAGAGTACCTACCTGTTGGGTTCTTACAAGGATTATAGGACTCAACATGTGCGGGTCTTAGATGAGCATCTTAGTTAACACTCAAAACATGCTGGGAATTATTATGGTATTCTGGGTATTATCCCACATTGGTGGCTGTTATTGCACTGGGAAGACTGGGAATCACCCGAATGCACATCTTACCTGCCAAGGCAGGTGTACCCTGGGAAGTGGAGGGGAGGAGAAGGTGGTGAACACTTACATTGACCTGATCATTGCAAAAATCTTTAGACTCTTGGAGCGCAATGAGAACAAACGCTGTAAGGGACACATCCTTCTCCTCATTCTCCCGGAAGCCCCCCTAGAACAGGAAGCAGGAAACAAGGATAGTATCACCAATGTGTCCCCCAAAGCTGACCAGTCTCCCTGTAGGGGCGAGTCTCTCCTCAGTGTCTCCCTAGGTGGGCCACATTCTTCAGTATTCATTCACTCAGTAGTTGTAGCTGGTGCTGTGGATAGGATGGTGGGCGAGAACCAGACACCAGTCCCAACCCCCACCATGCTCCCCATCTAGCAGGGGAGCCGCACACGAACCAGTGGGCTCCCCAGTAGACACATCATTACAGATTGTTGAGTGCTGTGCAGGAGGAGAGGTGGATGTGGCAGTGAGAATGGACAGTGGGAGTGTGACTCAGTTGGGGACATCGGGAGAGATTCCTGGGGGATTACAGGGACTGTACTGCCAGACATTGAGAACAGCAGGCGCAAAGTCCTCGTGATGGGACGGAGCAAGGCTCCTATCAGTGCAGATGGTGTGTGCATGGGGGCAGGGGGACGGTGTGAGACTAGAAGTGTGAAACGTCAGGGTAAGGCAGCGACTCTCCACCTTGTGCATGCGTCAGCATCACATGGTGAGGGAGGGGGGCTTGTAGCAACTGTGATTCCTAGGCCCTCCTCCTGAAGTTTCTGATTCCTTGCATCTGGAGTCTGGCTTGAGAACATGCATTTCTAACAAGTTTGAAGGTGATACTCATGCCACTGGCCTGGGGACCACATTTGGAGAACCACAGCTATAAGGGGGTTCTATATTTTCAGAGCGAAAGGGTAGAGACTTCAGTCTGCACTAGATTCTGAAGGTCTCTTGTCTTTGCAATGGGAAGGTGATATTATCAGGGTAATAGGTAGCCTTTCTCTACTCTATCCTGTGACTCCAGGCACCCTTCCCCAGCCTGCCCTTAACCCATATTTCTTACAATCATTTCCTGTTGAATTACGGGCCCATCTTCCTGGAAGGCCCCGTTGCTCTTCTGTGTAACCAGGATCAGCCATCTGACAGGCCCGCAGAGGACCTGGTTGTTGATGGGAATGAGGTTGGCTGCCAGAGAGAAGACCTTGACCACGTAGGCTGTCAACCTGTGGGCAGGCACAATGGTGGGCCTCCGGGATCCAGAGATGGTCATTCCAGTCAACCAATGAGCAGAGAGGGGCGGGGCCTACCAGGCTTGCCCAGCTTCCCCACCCAAATCAGGTGCCAGCCTAGCCACAGGGGGCACTGAATTCTGCTGGCCACTTGGCAGCTCATGGTCGGTTCCTTGTCTCTGAGAGAGAAGATCACAGAGCTGTTTGGGAGAGACACCCTGCAAACTCCCCAGGCTGCCCTGTTTGGTGGGGCTCCAAACGGCTCACCAGGTGCTGGGCTTCCGATCCAGGAAGGCCGCGAAAGCCCCAATGTCCTGTCTGTAGGCCAGCTGCCTGGTGTACCCTGCAGGGAAGACAGAAGTGTCTCCAGAGGAGCCTGGGCTGAGTGCAGAGCGTGGGCCAGCCAGGGGAGGGGCTCAGGGGACAAGGATTCTCTGAGGAGCCAGACAGGGGTCCAGAGAGGAAAGAGGGGCCTCAGGGCACCTCAAGGATATCTGGTGGGGGAGGGAAGGGAGTTCTCAGAGGAGAGGGGTTCAGAGAGGGGAAGGTTCTCAAGGGGGTTCAGGGCAAGGGGGCTTTAATGAGAGATAGAGGTCTGGAGGCCTCAGAGGGGCCCAGGGTTTCAGGGAGGGCAAAGGTCAGGGGAGGTCTTTGAAAAGAGGGATCCAGAAAGGGAGGTGCTAGGGGAAGGGCGTGGCCTGGATAGGGGCCTGGGTCTCAGGGAGGACCCTGTCCTGGGAGGTGGCCGGAGCAGGGAGGGTCTCCCAAGTGGGCGCACCCTTTTCGATGAGCTTCAATGAATCCTGCCTCTTCTCTAGGCCGAACTTCTCCCACT
>PISW01013586.1:0-25518 GCA_004023785.1 Mungos mungo
TCTGGGTCCAGGACTCATGCGGGAGGCCAGAGCCACCAGCCGAAGCTGTGAAGCGCTGGCCCCCAGGATGTCCCCTTCCTTCCAGCCTTCCCTGTGGTCAGCCGCCGGGGAAGCCGGGACAGAACCGAGGGAAGGAGTGGGAGCCAGGGCATTTATCCCGTGGCTCCCTCCTGCCCACGTCACCTTGAGCTGGCTCTGTCCTCAGCTTCAGAACGTGTTCATTTTAGGGTTAAGTCTGTGGAGTGTCTCCCTCAGGTCCCTCCACCAAACGTTCCCTGTGTCCCTTTGGGCCAGGAGGTGTGATGGCTCTACTGACACTGGTCCCAGGTTAGTTTTGTGATCAGTTCCTAGTTCTTGCTGTAAAATACTTGCAACAGACCTGTTAGCTTAACGTGGCACAGATGCAATGTGGTTTCCAAGAACAGAATTCCTCAGTCCCGCTGGGGAAAGTCACGTGGTAGCAGGGATGCGTCTTCTCAGGGCCCTTCCCTTCCAGCCGCCTGCACTGCTCTCTGGGTACCTTTCCTCCGTCAAGACGACCCCATCCTGTCTCTCCCCTTGATCTCCCAGTGTCCTAACATCTCTGTCTTTATCATCCTGCATTCCTCCTACAGGAACACCAGGCTTAGCCAACACAGCATCATCTCCATTTCAGAATTCTTTCCAGAATTTCATCACATCTATGAAATTTCTGTTTCCATGTATCATGACAGACTCTGGGACTTGGGATGTGGACATCATTGCATGTGGGGGTCTTATTCTGTCTACTACATACTACCTTATACTGTGCATTTACCCAACCACAAGTTTCTAGGCAGCCCCTAAATATAAAACCTTTCATAAAAGTAACCTATTGCCAGTATGATGTGTTTCTCTGGCCAGGTACTGATCTACAGCACTTATTTCAATGGTGACTGGAGAAGGCAGACTAATTAAACACATAACGAACAAATTTCCAAGAAAGTAAATACATTAACTTATTGATACTATCAATCACCCTGTAGAAATACCCAAGACGGAGATGGAATCCCGGCCGTTTCCTGAACGGAAGCTGTCTGACAGGGAATCTCCCTCAGATCCCCTTTCCCCTGCCCAAAAAAGCAGCCAGGAGGCTTGGAGAATATCAAACAGGAAAGATGTCTATTAAAAATACAAAAACAAAAACAGAAAAGAACAGCACACCTAAGCACGTTCTCTTCAAACTACAGGGCAGCGAAGACCAGGATCCTCTGTAAACAGAGGCGATGGTTGGGGTATTAGGCACGGACTAGCCACGGTCCCTCCCCGGGCAATAACAATCAGGAAGGCTCTCAGCCCGACTCCTCCCTGGGGAGAGAAAGACAGGGTCGCCGCATCCATCCTATGCTCGGAAGTGCACAGGGGCTGCTCAGGCACCCGTTTCTGTCAAGCCGGTCTCAGAATGCCCACAGGAGCAGGCACATGTCTGAGGGGCACTGAGAACACAACACAAGGAAAGGCCTAAGCAATGTGCTGCTGCTCCAGAGGACCTGCAATTCAATTAGCAAACACCAGAGGGAGCAAGAGGGCATGGTCTCCTCTGGAGGTCTTTCCAGTATGAGCCAGTCTGAGAAGGGTAGACACGTGACTTTTATCAAATGCAGTGACACCAACACAAATATCAAAAAGTGTCAAAAAGTAGACCAACATGGCCCAATCAAAGGAACAAAATCAGTCTCTGCTAATGGACACAAAAGAAATGGTGGCATATGGACTTCTTGACAGCTCAGAGCCTGGAGCCTGTTTCAGATTCTGTATCTCCCTCTCTCTCTGCCCTTCCCCATTCATGCTCTGTCTCAAAAATAAATCAACTAAAAAAACAAAACAAAAAAAAAAAAACCTAAGCAAATTCAGTAAACCAACACACAAATTGAGTATTTAAAATAAGACTGAAGGGCGCCTGCGGGGCTCAGTCAGTTAAGTGTCCGACTTCAGCTCAGGTCATATCTCATGGTTTGTGGATTCGAGCTCTGCATCAGGCTCTGTGCTCACAGCCCAGAACCTGGAGCCTGCTTTGGATTCTGTGTTCCCCCTCTCTGTTCCCCTCCCCCACTCAGTCTCTCTCTTTCCTTCAAAAATAAGTAAATGTTAAAAAAAAATAAAGAAATAAAAATAAAATAGGTTTAAAAATACTTAAAATAAAACAAATTTTTTAGCTAAGGAATACAATAAGTTAACTAAAATTTTTCATCAAAGGGGCCCAACAAGAGACTCAATGAAGCAGAAAAAAAAAAAGTGGACTCACACAGGTCACATAAAATTATACAGTAACAGAAAAAATGAAAAGGAATTTAAAAGTAAAGAAGGCTTAAGGCACGTATGGAAGACTTATCAAAGTGACTAATATACACACTTTATAGCAATTCCAAGGGGGGAAAAAAGAAGAGGGCACAGAAAATGAAAAAGAAAGGCATAGAAAGGCACAGAAGAGAAATAATGGCCCCAAACTTCCCAAATGTGGGGAAAGAAATGGACATTCAGATTCTAAAAGTCCAAACATAGCCTCCAAATTGGATGAACCCAAAGAAGTCACTCTAAGACACATTATGATCAATGTTACAAAACGGCAAGAGAAGGTGACAGTCACAGACTAGGGAATTCCCCAAAGACTATCAGGAAATTTCTCCCCAGAATCCTTGCAGGCCCAAAGAGAATGAGATGGCATATTCAAAGGGAAAAAGAAAAACTGCCAAAAAAAGAATGCTATATCTAGCAAAACATCCTTCAAAACTAATAGAAAATGGGAAAATCCCAAAGCTGAGGGAGTTTGTCACCTAAATAAAAGTATAAAGCTCACTGATAGAATTAGGGATATAAACTATATAGGATGCTCTAATTCTTTAAAAGTGTGTAGTTCTACTGTTGATTCTGATCTAGAAATTAAAGCACAAATATGTAAATAGTCCCTATACCTGTAACATGGTAATAGAAACATGATACAGAAAGACAGAATCTGTGGCATCAATAACATAAGGCGCGCGGAGGAAGCAGCGCAAGCGGAAGGCTTTGATGTGCGATCACATTCAAGCCGCTCTCGGCGTAAAACACACCGCTAGGCCCGGTTGTGCGTGAGCCGAGGGGCACCGCAAAGAATGCCCATGGAAGGCGTACAAAAGGAAATGAGAAAGCAATAAAAACATCTCATTCAAAAATCAACAAAGCACACCAAAAAAAGGACAGCAAGAGAGGATAAGGAGTCAAAAGCTGCAGGAGGAAAAGAGAAAAGGCAAGGCAGTGGAGCAAAGGCATCTTCCCATCTGCTGGCGCTGAAACAACTGGACATCCACATGCAAAAAAAACAAAAAACCATAAAGCTCATCTAGACACAGACTTCTCACCTTTTACAAAAAAGAAAATCAGCTCAGATTGGATCACAGACCCAAATGCAAAACCACAGAAATCTAAAGGATAGCATATGAAAAAACCTAGATGACTCTGATGGTGAGGACTTTTAGATAGAACACTGAATTCACACTCCATGAAAGAAAGAACTGATGAGCCAGCACTTTATTAAAATGAAAATCTTCTGCTCTCTGAAAGGCAAAGATAACAAAATGGAAAGATAATCCATAGACTTGTAGAGAATATTGACAAAGGACAAGTGGGATAATGGAATGCTATCCGAAATAATATGAAGGACAGTTAAAAATCAACAATGAGAAAACAACCCTATTTTTAAAAACTGTCTAGGGGCACCGGGTGTTTCAGTCAGTTAAGAGTCTAATTTCAGCTCAGGTCATGATCTCACGGTTCGTGAGTTCAAGCCCCGTGTTAGACTCTGTTGCTGACAGCTCAGAGCCTGGAGCCTGCTTCAGATTCTGTGTCTCCCTTCTCTCTATCCCTCCCCTGCTCATGCTGTCTCTCTCTGTCTCTCAATTATAAACACTAAAAATAAATAAATAAAATAAAAATGGTCTAAGAACTTAACCAACATTTCATCAAAGAGGATACGAAGATGTCAAGTAGGCATATTAAAGGTACCCCATGTCATATATCATCAGAGAAATGCAAATTAAAATAAGCTGTGTCATTCTGTACCTGAGAATGGCAAAAATCCAAAATACCAACAACCCCAAATGTTGGTGAGGACGCAGGACAATGAGAACTCTCATTCACAGAGGGGGAGACCGAAAACTGGTACAGCCACTTTGAAAGACAGTATGGAGTTTCTCATGAAGCTAAACACAAAGTTCTTAACATACAATCCAGCAAATGCACCTAGCTGGATATTTACCCAAATTGGTTGAAAACCTATATTCACAGAAACCTACACAAAGGTAATTTTTCATAATTAGTAAAACTTGGAAGCAACCAACATATTCTTTAATGCATTTATATATAAACTATGGTATATC
The DNA here is from genome assembly GCA_004023785.1 of Mungos mungo. Classification (NCBI taxonomy): domain Eukaryota; kingdom Metazoa; phylum Chordata; class Mammalia; order Carnivora; family Herpestidae; genus Mungos; species Mungos mungo. The sequence continues at coordinate 4,374 of PISW01013586.1, forward strand.
CAGATATTTGAATGTTAATCAGCACACATACCAACAAAAACTTGAGTATTTGCACCATGAAAAGACGCAGAAGAAATCAATGCACGTTACTATGTGAAAGAAGTCCATCTAAAAAGGCTACATACCATGATTCCAACTGCAAGATATTGTTTCTATGGGTTCGGGAGGGCAGAGATGAGGAACTGGGGCACAGGGAGTTTTGAGGACAGTGAAGATACTACTCTATGATACCATGATGATGGATACATGTCCTTACACATCTGTCCAAACACATAAAACACATGAAAAGGAACTCTAGTGCAAATTATGGACTTAGGTGATTATATCAATACACAGTTACCAATCGTAATAAGTAAACAACTCTGTGGGGAATCCTGATGGAGGACACAGGCTGTGCATATGTGGGGCAAGGGGAAGGAGGGAAATCTTTGTACATTCTCTCATTTTGCTGTGAATCTAAAATTCATTTAAAAACATAAAGCCTTAATGGGGCGCCTGCGTGGCTCAGTCACTTAAATGTCTGACTTCGGCTCAGATCATAATCTTGCAGTTCATGGGGTCGATCTCCGTGTTGGGCTCTGCACTGACAGCTCAGAGCCTGGAGCCTGCTTCCGATCCTGTGTCTCCCTCTCTCTCTGCCCCTCCTCCACTCACATTCTATCTCTCAAAAATGAAGAAATGTTTAAAAAAAAGTCAAAAACATAAAGCCTTAATTTTAAAAAGTACAAGACAGACACAAAACAAGGAGACAACAGCCATGGTTAAGCCCTTTCCTTTCAATAGTTAACTTAAATACAGATGGGTTAAACCCTCTAATCAAAAGAGTGGCTAAATCTGTAGACAAACAAAAAAAAAAAACAAAGCAAAAGCAAAACAAAAAACAAAACAACCAAGACACACTGTGTAGTCCAGAAGAGACTTTATTTAAAAAAAAATTTTTTATTGAGAGAGTGACAGAGCAAGCGAGCACGGGGGCGGGGGGCAGGGGGTGCAGATAAAAGGGAAAATCCCAAGCAGGCTCCACACTATCAGCACAGAACCCGATGCAAGGCTCAATCCGATAAACCAACCTAACTAACCTAAACTAACATCAAGAGTCAGATGCCTGATGACGGGGCCACCCAGGTGCCCCAGAAAAGCCTGACTTTAGATTTAACTGAATAAGAGCAAAAGTGGTCCTATTTACATCAGGAATAATATTCTTTAAAGCAAAACGTGTCCAAAGAGTTAGAAAAACATTATGTAATGATGAAATGATCAATGTACATAGCTATATAATAAGTATAAATATATTCGCAGCCAATATCAGAGTGTACCGATGTATGAAGGTAACACAGAACTAGAGGGAGGAAGAGAGGGCAAAACAATATTAATACAGGATTTCAATGCCCCAGTATCAATAATGAACAGAACATCTAAACAGAAGCTTCATGAGAAAACAATGAGTTGAACACATTACGGACCAAACGGGCCTAACTAGACATATGCAGGACATGCCCTCAACAGCAGGACAATACAAATTCTTCTAAGCACACATGGAACACTCTCCAGGTCAGATCACATGTTAGGTTTAAAACAAAATTAAAGAAGACTGACATCTAGCCAAGTATATTTTCTGACAACAAGGTACTGAAAATAAAAATTAAAACACTCTTGAAGAAGCAGCGGGTCTAAGAAAAACTCAGAGACATTCAAAATTTCTTGAGGGGCACGTGGGTGGCTCAGCTGGCTAACCATCCGACTCTTGGTTTCAGCTCAGATCATGATCTTATAGTTCATGAGTTCAATCCCCGCATCTGGCTCCACACTGACAGCATGGAGCCTGACTGGGATTCTCTCTCTCCCCCCCTCTCTGCTCTCTCAAAATAAATAAACTTTTTAAAGAATTAAAAAATAAAAATTTCTTGAGACAAATGAAAACACAACATATTAAAACTTATTCCATGCAGCAAAGGCAGCTATAAGGAGGATATTTATAGTGATAAAAATCAACCTTAAAAAAAAAAAGAAACATCTCAAATAATCCACTTTTACATTTCAAGAAACTACAGAAATAAAGAACGAAGTCATCCCGATGCTACAGAAATAAGGAAATGATAAAGATGAAAGCACAAAAACAACGCCCGTCCACACCCTTAATACCCTATAGGAGACTCACTTCGATGTCAGGACACATACAGACTACAAGTGAAGGCATAGAAAAAATATTCTCTGCAACCAGAAACCAAGACAAAGCTGGGATAGTACTTCTATCCGACAAATATTCTTGAACAGTGGCTGTACATACTAAGGACACTACTAGGCAGTGGCTGTACATACTGAAGGACAAAGAAGATCAATACGTAATGATAAAGGAGTCAATCCAACACAGGAATATCATGTTTGTCAACAGTTACATACCCAACACAGAGGCACCTAAATATATAAAACAAATATTAACAGATCCGAAGGGAGAAAGAAACAGCAATACAATATAACAGGAGGGCACTTCAATATCCCACCTTCATGAGTGCCTACATGTCTGTCATCCAGACAGAAAATCAGTGAGGAAGCATGAGGCGTAAAGAACACTTCAGACCAGAAGGGACACACACAGAACATTCCACCCAAACACAGAACACACATTCTTCTCAATTGCACATGAACATTCTCCAGGACAAATCATAGGTTATGCACAAAATAAGAATTTACAAACTTAAGAAGATAGAAGAAATCCTATCAAGCATCTTTTCCAACCCAAATGGTGTAAAACTAGAAATTCATTATAAGACGAAAACTGGAAAATTTGCAAATATGTGCAGATTAGATAACATGGTACTAAACAACCACTGGGTCAAAGAAGTCAAAAGAGAGGTCAAAAAATACCTGGAGATGATCAAACATGGAAACGCAACAAAACTTATGAGATGCAGCAAAAGCAGCTCTAGGAGAAACAACAGCACAGATAGATGCCTATGTCACAAAACAACAAAGATCTCAAATAAGCAACCTAACACTACACCACAAAGAACTAGAAAAGGAAAAACAAAGCCCAGAATTAGTAGAAGGAAGGAAACAATGTAGATCACACTGGAAATAAATGAAATAGAAACCAAAAAGACAACAACAACAAAAAAATCAGTGAAACTAAGAGCTAGTTTTGAAAAGATGAAATAAACACAAATTTTTCAGCAGGCTCCCCAAGGGAAGAGAGAAGACCCAAATACAGAAAATTGGAAGTGAAAGAAGAGACATTACAACAGTACTACACGAACACAAAGAACCATGAGAAACTACTGTGAACAACTATGTGCCAAGAAATCGGAAAACCTAGGAAAAAATGCGTAAATCCCTAGACACGTTCCTAAATGCCCACAAAGACTGAGTGACGAAGAAGTGGCAAGTCTGAACGAACGGGTCACTAGCAAGGAGGCTGGATCGGTAACCACACAACTCTCAACAAACACAATCACAACCAGATGGCTCACCTGGTGGAATCTGCAAAATAGTTTAAAAAGATTTAATACTGGGGCGCCTGGGTGGCTCAGTCGGTTAAGCGTCCGGCTTCAGCTCAGGTCATGATCTTACAGTTTATGTCGGGCTCTGTGCTGACAGCTAGCTCAGAGCCTGCAGCCTGTTTCAGGTTCTGTGTCTCCCTCTCTCTCTGACCCTCCCCTGCTCACACTGTCTCTCTCTGTCTCTCAAAAATAAATTAGACAAGAGAAGTTAGACAAGAAATAAGAAATGCATACAGATATGAAAGTGGCAAACTGTCACTATTGCCAGATTACATGATATTATTATTCATAGAAAATCCTAGTGAAATGCCTAAAAATTGCTACAATGAAGAAAGGAATTCAAAATTGTGGAATACAAAATCAATATACAAAAATTTACTGTGTTCCCATACACTAGTAATGAACTAACAAAGAGAAAAACTGAGAAAGAGATCCCATTTACAACTGCATCAAAAAGAATAAAAGCCATAGGAATGAGTTTTGCCAAGAAGAGGACTTGTACACCCAAAATTATAAGACATCAATGAAAGAAACAAAAGAAGATAAACGCACAGAAAGATACCCCATGCTCATAGATTGGGAGAACATTTATTAAATTTCTACACCATCAAAGTAATCTACAGACGCCATGCAGTCTCTATCAAAACTCCAATGGCGTGGGGCGCCTTACACAGACTGGGTGGCTCAGTAAGTTAAGCATCTGACTCTTGGTTTCAGCTCACAGCTTCATAGGCTCAAGCCCTGCATTAGGGTGTGCACTGGCAGTGCAGAAACTGCTTGGGATTCTCTCTCTCTCTCTCTCTCTCTCTCTCTCTCTCTCTCTCCCCCCCCCCGCCCTCCCCCTCTCTCTGCCACTCCCCTACTCACATTCTATCTTTCTTGAAATAAACAAACTTGAAAAAAATTCCAAAGGCATCATTCAGAGAAAGAGAACTAACAATCCTAAAATTTGTATGGAACTACGAAATACCCTGAACAGTCAGACGAATCTTGAGAAAGAAGAACAGATCTGGAGTCATAATACTTCTTGATTTCACATCGTAGTACAGTTATAGTAATGCCAACAACAGAACAGAGAGCCCCAAAATAAATTCATGCATCTATGCTCAATTAATTTATGACAAAAGAACCAAAATATGCAATGGGAAAAGGACAGTGTCTTCCATAAATGGTGCTGGGAAAACGAGACAGCCACAGACCGAAGAGTGAAGCTGGGCCACTGTCTTACACCATACACCGAAACTAGCTCCACGCGGATTAAAGACTGGACCTAAGACCTGAAAACAAACGCCCTGCAGCCAACTTGGGCACCAACTACCTGGCCACGGGTGTTGGCAATAATGTTCTGGATTTGACACCAAACGCAAACATGAACAAGTGGGACTAAATCAAACTAAATGCTTCTGCCCAGCAACAGAAACCACAAATAAAATGAAAATCCAGCCTACCAAATGGGAGAAAATATTTGAAGCCATATATCTGAGAGGGGACTAATATCCAAAATATATAAGGAATTCATACAACTCAAAAACAAAACATCGAACAATCTGATTTAAAAATGGGCAGAGGAGGGCGCCCGGAGGGCTAAGTCGGTTAAGCATCTGACTCTTAATCTCATCTCAGGTCATGATTTCACGGTTTGTGAGTTTGAGCCTTGCGATGGGCTCCGTGCTAACAGCATGGAGCCTGTGTGATTCTCTCCCCCGACCCTGTCTCTCCCTCTGCTCCGCTCCATGCTCTTGCACTCTCTCTCCCTCTCAAAAATAATAAATAAATAAACATTTTTAAAATGGGCAGATGATCAGAAGAGGTGTTTTCCCAGAAGGACACACAGAATGCCACCAGTGCTCAGCATCAACAATCAGAAGGCAAGTGCCAGCCACAACCACAACAAGGTGTCTCCTCGTGCCTGCTGGCATAACTATTATCAAAAAGACAAGTTACAAATATCGGCAAGAATGTAAGGAAAAAGGAACCCTTTGCCTTCACGGTGGGACTGTAAATTGGTGCAGCCACTTTTCAAAACATGGAAAAGCATGGAGGGTCCTCAAAAGAGTAAAAAATAAGACTACCATATGATCTAGCAACTCCGCTGCCGGGTGTTTCCCCAAAGGAAGTAAAAAATAAGACTACCGTAGTGCACCGCCATATTCACTGTAGCATTATCTACAACGGCCAGAAGACAGAAACAATGGAAGCGCCCACTTCGTGGGTGAGAGGAAAGAAAAAGTGCCACACACATGCACTGGTGTATTATCCGGCCACAAAAAAGAAAGAAATTTTGCTATCTGCAAAAGCATGCGTGACCTTGAGGGCATTATGCTAAAACAAATCAGAAATAAAAAGAGAAATCCCTTGTGATCTCATTTACATGTGGAATTAAAAACAAAAACAAACACACCAAACTCACAGGTACAGAGAACAGATTAGTGGTTACCAGATGCAGGCGATAATTTTTAAAATAAGTAGGTCATGGAAATGTAATGTACAGCATGGTGACTATAGATAATAACACTGTGTTGTGTATTTCAAACTTTATAAGAAAGCAGACTTTTAAATTCCTCATCACAAGGGAAAAACTGTATGTGTGGGGACAGATGTTAACTAAACCTCTTGGTGATCGTTTCACTATATATATTACATATAACATACACATACTGTATGTATTATAAAAACACATATATACATTACATTGTTATATTGTCCACCTGAAACTTAGATGTTACCGTCAATTAGAGCTGAATAAATGAAGATTAGGGCCAAACCAAATGAGTGAATAGAGAAGCAATTTTAAAAATCAGTAACTCCAAGTTGTTAAGCATTCTGCAAAGAACATCAAAATTAATAAGACTTTAGCTAGACCAAATAAGAAAAAGAGAGAAGACTCAAATAAATAAAATCAGAAATGTATGACTGGACATTAAAACTGATGACACACAAATATGAAGAGACTGTTACAAAAATTAGACGGACAATTTCAATGAGAAAGATAAGTTACAAGAAATATAAAAGATACCCAAATGTAATCATAAAGAAATACAAAATCTGAGCAGTAGGAAAACTAAATCAGGTGTCAAAGGCCTCTGAACAAGAAAAAGCCAGTTCCAGATGGCTTTGCAGGTGAATCCTACCTATCACTCAAAACGGAATAAACACCAATCCTTCTCTAACTCTTTCAAAGGAAACTGAAGAGGTGAGCACACCTACAGACTCATTTTATGAGTCTAGTCATGAACTGATACCAAAACCAGACAAATATACCACAAGAAATCTACAGGCCAAAATCCTAGATGGACACAGATGGAGAATCCTAAATAAATACCAATAAACTGAATTCAACAGCACATTAAAGGATCATACACTAGGGCCTGTGGGATTTATCTCGGGTGCAGAGATGCTTCAACAAATGAAGAGCAAGTCCTGTGACCATTGGCCATTAACAGAATGAAAGATAAAAATCACACAATCATCTTGACAGATGCAGGGAAAGCTTCCACCAATTTCAGCACATCTTATGATATAGATTCTGAACTAGAAATAGAAATTACCTCAACATAAGAAAGCTTCTGTGTGAAAATCACACAATGAACATCACACTTAATGGTGAAAAACTGAAAACTTTTCTTCTCTCATCAGAAAGAAGGCAAGAATACCCACTCTCACCATTTATATTCAACACAGTACTGGAACACTAGCAAAGGCATTTATGCATGGAAGAGCTAAACAAAGCATCCACACTGAAAAGGAACTGTAAACTTTTTTGTGGTAGCAATGAGCATCTTTTATGTAAAACACCATAACAATGCCAGAAAAAGCAGCAGCAACAACACAAGATTTGAACTAAAAAACAACTTCAGTAAAGACACAGAATATAAAAACAAACAAAAATCAGTTTCATTTCTACACACTATCAGTGAACTACCCGAAAAGGCAATTTAGAAAATAATCCCATTTGCTAGAGCATCCAACAAAATAAAACACTTAGGAATAAACTTAACCAAGTGGCAGAAAGACTTGCCCAATGAAAAGTACAAAACATTGGGGAAAGAAATTAGAGAAGACACACATCATGGAAGATATCCAAAGTTCATGGATCAGAGACTCAACAGTGTTAAAATGTCAAAGCTATCCATGGCAGTCCAGAGAGTCCATGCAGTCCCTATCAAAATCCCAATGGCATTTTTACAGAAAGAGAAAATAATCCTAAAAATCATATGCAACCACACAGGACCCTGAATAGCCAAAAAATACTGAGAAAGAAAAACAAAGCGAGAGGCCTCAAATTTCTCAAAAAAATTTTTTTAAGTATAATAAATTTACAGTAATTAAAACAGTATGGTATTGGCATAAAGATATACATACATACAGACCAATGGAACACAACAAACAGCCCAGAAATAAACCCACACATTTACACTCAGCTGATCTTCAACAAGGATGCCACTCACATACAACTAGGAAAAGGAAAATCTGTTCAACAAACTGATGCTGGGAAAACCTGATCTCTAAATAGGAAAGAATGAGAAAGAAACCCTTTCTTACATCACAGTCAGAAATCAACTGAAAATGAACTGAAGTCATAGGGGTGCCTGGACGGTGCGGTGGATTGAGCATCCAACTCTTGATTTCAGTTCAGATCATGGCCTTGAATTTTGCAAGACTGAGCTCCACACTGGGCTCTGAGTTGACAACACAGAGCCTACTTGGGATTCTCTCTCCCCCTCTCTCTCTGCCCCTCCCCCATCATGCTCATGCATTCTCAAAATACACATTTTTTAAAACAAAAATAAAAAGGGGCATGTGGGTGGCTCAGTCAGCTGAGTGGCCAGCTCTTGCTTTCAGCTCAGGTCATGATCTCACGCATTTTGTACTTCTGAGCCCCACACTGGCCTCTCTGCGCTGATAGTGTGGAGCCTGCTTGGGATTCTCTCTCCGCTCCTCCCCTGCTCACTTTCTCTGTCTCTCAAAATGAATAAACAAACAAAAAATATAAATAAATAAGTATAAATAAACTGAAGTTATAAACAAAAGACCTGGAAACATAGTCTGCGACGGAAAGAAGGTGAAAAGCTGAGGGACACTGGTCCCAGCACTGACGTCCTGGCTGTGACATAGAAATGACAGCGGCGAGTGAGAGTCTAGCAGACCTCAAAGCTTCCGCAGAGGGGGGGAAGACATAGTTTTCAACCAGGTATCTGAGAAGGGATTAATATCTTAAAAACATACAGACAACTCAAAAGCAAAAGAAAAAAGAACCCAATTTAAAAAATCATCAAAGAACTTCAATAGATATTTTTCCAAAGAAGGCGTACAACTGCCCCGACAGGCATATGAAAAGATGCTCAATATTCCTAATCACCAAGGAAATGCAAATGAAAACCATGAGATATCACCTCCTACACGTGAAAATGGTTATTATAAGAAATAGTAATAACCAGTGTTAAGGAGGATGTGGAGAAATTGGAATCCTTGTACACTGTTGGCAAAAAGGTGCATCCACTATGGAAAAGAGTCTGGAGGTCCCTGAAAATTAAACTTAGAATTAGTATATCATCCGGCAGTCCCGAATCTGGGTGATTACCCAGAAGACTTGAACTCAGGATCTCAAGGAAATATTTGCTCTCTCATGTTCACTGCGGTATTATTCACAATGAGCAAGAGAAGGAAATGATCCAAATGTCTGATGGCAGGTGAATAAAGAAAATGTGGTATTTACACACAATGGACTATTACTCAGCCTTTAAAAGAAGGACACCCGTACCATCTGCAACAACACAGAGGAGCCTGGCAGGAGGTGGGGCATCACGCTAGGGCAAGTCAGTCAGTCACAAAGGGAGGACAACTGCATGATCCCACTTAAGTGGGGAATTTCAATTGGTCAATCTCACGGAAGCAGAAGATAGAAGGTCGTTTGGCAGGGGCTGAGGAAGGGGAAATGAAGAGTTGCTCTCAGCAGTTAGAAAGTTTCTGAAAGGGGAGAGGAGGCAAGATGGCAGAGAAGTAGGCAGCTCTACACTTTTCACCCGCTCGCATCTATCAGACTAAGAAGGACTAAAGCCGCAATACTCTGATCTGCAAGAGTCTGGGAGGAAAAAGACAGAGTCCACTAAGAAGACAGCCTCCTAAGTGCACGAGTGCGAGTGGGGAAGATGAAAACGGCCGGGACCGGAGGCTGGGAGAGGAGGGAGCTCCCTCTGCGGAGGGCTGCGGGGAAGAGAAAAGAGAGAGAGAGGCTGAAAACACTCACAGAGCTGTCTCTAGAGAAGAGAAAACCCTCAGCCCGGGCCAGAGAGGGATCCTATCATCCCAGCTGTAACCACAGGGCGCAGGGAGAGAGATCCTTTCTTTCTGGCGGGGGCGCTTTCCTTGGGCCAGGCGCCCCATCCCAGGCGGTGCCAGGAGAAACTGCTTGCCTCCTGGACCCTGATCCCCGCCAGGAAGTCACCGGCCTCCGGGAGCACATTTCAGGAGGTATCATTAAAGTACACGGACTGGGATCTGGAAATGAGGCGGGGCTTGGAAAATACAACTTGGCAGGCCTGTGGCGCAGGGAGATCAGACTCAAGAGTGGGCTGCAAAGCTCGGTTTGAGAAGGGACTGGGGCGCCACCACCTTTCTCCCCACAACCACCAAAGTGGGGCCTCAGAGAGGAGCCTGCAGGGCCTGCAGTGGAGGCAGAACTGCCTGCACCAAACCACGCCCTTCCGCGCCTGAGAGCCGCCTCCCCAACCCCCCCCTCCCCCAGCCCAGGCAAGACCAACACTGATGCATTGCCTTGATTACATCAGTTCTTGCTCTTCAGATAGATTTTCCCTTATCTCATTGTCATCTCTCCCCTCCACTGGACTGGGCACGCGGGACACTGGTTTGCCTAAACAGTCGTACTTAACCCCTTCTCTTGAGGCTACCATCCTTCCTCTCTCTCTCTGAAATAATCAAACTATATAGTTTCTTTTGGTAACATTATCTTCACTTTTTTCTCCTCACCTCCTACCATATTCTCCTTTTTCTCTCTCTGAATTAAGCCTTTGTCTCTCTGCCTGGTCAACGTTCAATTTTACTTCCTCCACACCCCTGTCACTTCTTTGTAGATGCTCTTCCAACAGTACCGCCTCCACCCTGCTCTTTATTTGTAGCTGGGATTTCTAGTTTTATGCTTTTAGACTGTCCTTCGTCTTTTGCTGTTTTTTGTCCCTCCCTTTTTTCTTTTTTTTTTTCTTTCCCCTTTTGGCTGGCTTATTTGATTTCTCTGTGTGTTTGCATGCTTTTGTTCCCTGTGTGTTGGTCTGTTTTCCTTTTCAGGGCTATCTCAAGAAACAAGCCAAAGTACACATGGTGGAGGGTCCCAAATATCACTGAGTAGGGAAATAAAATCACCAAAAGGACAACAAGAGAAACGGAGAGACACCATTAAAAGAACACTTCCTGAATGGACAGGCCCTGAACAGTCAATTAGGCTCCTTTAATATAGCAATACTAACAGGTGCAAAGTGCATAACGAGCTTTTAAAACTGACAAGAAACAGAAAGCTAGCCAAAATGATGAAACAGAAGACCTCTCCTCTAAAGAAACTACAGGAAGAAGTCACAGCTACAGAATTGCTCAAAACAGATCTAAGCAACATAAGAGAGCAAGAATTTAGAACTGTCATAAAATTAATCACTGGGCTTGAAAAAAGCAGGAAGACATCCGAGATGCTACTGATACACAGACGAGGGACCTTAAAAACAGCTGTGATGAGTTAAAAATGCTATAAATGAAGTGCATTAATAAGAAGGAGGTGGCACTGCATGGATTGAAGAGGCAAGGAGGAGAATAGGTGAATTAGAAGACACAATTACAGACAAAGAGGAAGCTGAGAAAAAGAGAGATAAATTGATTCAGGAGCATGAAAGGAGAATTTGAGAACTGAGTGATACAATCAAATGGAACAATATCTGTATCATAGAAATTCCTGAATAAGAAAGAGAAAAAGGTCCTGAAGGGATGCTTGATCAAATTATAGCAGAGAACTTTCCCAATCTGGGGAAGGAAACAGACATTGAAATCCAAGAGGCACAGAGACCTCCCCTCATACATAACTTGAATCAACTTTCAACATGACATATCATAGTGAAACTGGCAAAATATAAAGATAAAGAGAGATTTCTGAAAGCAGTTAGGGAGAAAAGGGCCCTAAGATACAAAGGGAAACCTGTCAGAGTGGTTACAGACTTATCTACTGAAACTTGGCAGGCCAGAAAGGAATGGCAGGAAATCTTCAATGTGATGAACAGGAAGAATATGCAGCTAAAAATTCTTTATCCAGCAAGCCTGTCATTCAAAATAGAAGGAGAGATAAAGGTTTTCCAAGTAAACAAAAGTTGAGAGAATTCATGACCACCAAACCAGCCCTACAAGAAATCCTAAGAGGGACTCTATGAGGGAAATGTAGCAAGGAATACAAAATACCAGAGACACCACTACAAACATGAACTCTATGGAGAACACAATGAATCTAAACCCACATTTTTCAATAATAATACTGAATGTAAATGGACTGAATGCTCCAACCAAACAGCACAAGGTAGCAGAAGGGAAAAAAAACAAAATCCATCTATTTGCTGTCTACAAGAGACTCATTTTAGACCAGAAGACACCTTCAGATTGAAACTAAAGGGATGGAGAAATATCTATCATGGGACTGGAAGCCAAAAGAAAGCCGGAGTAGCCATACTGATATCAGACAAACTGAACTTTAAAGTAAAAGCAGTAACAAAAGACTAAGAAGGACATTATATAATAATTACAGGGTCTCTACATCAGGAAGAGCTAACAATTATAAACATCTATGTGCCAAATTCGGAAGCACCAAAATACATAAGACAATCACAAACAGAAACAATCTTAATGTGCTAATTGCAGGGGACTTTAATACTCCACTGACAGCAATGGATAGATCAACCAGACAGAAAATTATTAAAGAAACAATGGACCCAAATGAACATTGGAACAGACAGAATTAATAGATATATTTAGAACTCTTCATCCTGATGTTAGGAAATTCACCTTCTTCTTGAGTGCACATGGCACATTCTCTAAGATTGATCACATACCGGGCCATAAAACAGCCCTCCATATATATAAAGGAATTGAGATCATACCATGCACACTTTCAGATCACAATGCTATGAAACTTGAAATCAATCACAGGAAAAAGTCTGGAAACCCTCCAAAAAGATGAAGGTTAAAAACCCCTACAATAAAAAATGAATGAGCCAATCAAGCAATTAGAGAAGAAATTAAAAGATACATGGAAACAAATGAAAATGAAAATACAACAATCCAAACTCTCTGGGACGCAGCAAAGGCAATCCTAAGAGGGAAGTATATTGCAATCCAGGCCTATTTCAAGAAACTAGAAAAAGCACAAATTCATAATCCAACAGAGGCACCTAAAGGAACTAAAAGGGGAGCAGCAAGAGCACCCCAAACCCAGTAGAAGGAGAGAAATAATAAAGATCAGGGCAGAAACAAACAATATAGAATCCAAAACAAAAAAAAAAACCCAGAAAACAAAACAGTTGAACAGATCAACGAAACCAAGAATCGGTTTTTTGAAAAAATAACAAAATTGAGAAACCTCTAGCCAGGCTTCTCAGAAAGAAAAGAGAGAACACCCAAATAGACAAAATCATGAATGAAAATGTATCTTACAACCAATCCCTCAAAAATACAAGCAATCATCAGGGAATACTAGGAAAAATTATATGCCAACAAACTGGACAACCTAGAAGAAATGGACAAATTCCTAAACACTCATGCACTAGCAAAATTCAGAAGGGGAGAGATAGAAAATCTGAACAGACCCATAACCAGTGAAGAAATTGAATCAGTTATCAAAATTCTCCCAACGAATAAGAGCCCAGGGCCAGCTGGATTCCCAGGGGAATTCTACCAGACATTTAAAGCAGCGTTAATACGCATTCTTCTCAAGCTATTCCAAAAAATTGAAATAGAAGGAAAACTTCTGGACTCATTCTACCAAGCAAACATCACTTTGATTCCCTAACCAGAAACCCAACAAAAAAAGAGAACTACAGGCCAATATCCTTAATGAATACAGATGCGAAAATACGCAACAAGACACTAGCAAATCGAATTCAACAGCACATAAAAATAATGATCCACTGTCATCAAGTGGGATTCATTCCTGGGCTACAGGGCTGGTTCAATATTCGCAATTCCATCAATGTGATCCATCACGTTAACAAAAGAAAAGAAAAAACCATATGATCCTGTTGATAGATGCAGAAAAAGAATTTGACAAAATACAGCATCCTTTCTTAATAAAAACCCTCATGAAACTCAGGATAGAAGGAAATAATTTAAACATCATAAAAGTCATTTATTAAAAGACCACAGTTAAAATCATCCTCAATGGGGAAAAACTGAGAGCTTTCCCCCTGAGATCAGGAACATGATGGGATATCCACTCTAACCACTGTTATTTTATTTTTTTAAATTTTTTTCTGTTTTTTATTTAATTTTGAGACACAGAGAGAGACAGCATGAGCAGGGGAGGGTCAGAGAGAGAGGGAGACACAGAATCTGAAATAGGCTCCAGGCTCTGAGCTAGCTGTCAGCACAGAGCCTGACATGGGGCTTGAACCCACAAACCGTGAGATCATGACCTGAGCTGAAGCCAGATGCTTAACCCACTGAGCCACCCAGGTGCCCCTAACCACTGTTATTTAACATAGTGCTGGAAGTCCTAGCATCAGCAATCAGAAAACAAAAGGAAATAAAAGACATCAGAATTGGCAAAGATGAAGTCAAACTTTCACTTTTTGCAGATGACTTGATACTCTACATGGAAAACTCGACTGACTCCACCAGAAGCCTACTAGAACTGATGCATGAATTCAGCAAAATCGTGGGGTACAAAATCAATGTACAGAAATCGGTTGCATTTTTATACACCAATAATGAAGCAACAGAAAGGGAAATCAAGGAACTGATCCCATTCACAATTGCATGAAAAACCATAAAATACCTAGAAATAAACCTAACCAAAGATGTAAACGACCTGTACAATGAAAACTATAGAAATCTTATGAAGGAAATTGAAGATGACACAAAGAAATGGGAAAACATTCCATGCTCATGGATTGGAAGAATAAACATTGTGAAAATGCCATTATTACCCAAAGCAATCTACACATTCAATGCAATCCCCATCAAAATTGCACCAGCATTCTTCGCAAAGCTAGAACAAACTATCCTAAAATCCGTATGGAACCACAAAAGACCCCAAATAGGCAAAGTAACATTGAAGAAGAAAACCAAAACGGGAGGCATCACAATCCCAGACTTTGGCCTCTACTACAAAGCTGTAATTATCAAGGCAGTATGGTATTAGCACAAAAACAGACACAAAGACCAAGGGAATAGAATAGCGAGCCCAGAATTGGACCCATAAATGTATGGCCAGTAATCTCTGACAAAACAGGAAAGAGTATCCAATGGAAAAAAGAGAGCCTCTTTAACAGATGGTGCTGGGAGAACTGGACAGCAAAATGCAAACGAATGAAACTGGACCACTTTCTTACACTATACACAAAAATAAACTCAAAATGGATGAAGGACCTGAAAGTGAGACAGGAAACCATCAAAACCCTAGCGGAGAAAGCAGAAAACAACCTCCTTGACCTCAACTGCAGCAATTTCCTCCTCGACACATCCTTAAAGGCAAGGGAATCAAGAAGAAAAATGAACTATTGGCACCTCTTCAAGATAGAAAGCTTCTGCACTGCAAAGGAAACAATCAAGAAAACTAATAGGCAACCGACAGAATAGAAAAAGATAGTTGAAAATGACATATCGGATAAAGGGCTAGTATCCAAAATCTATAAGGAACTCACCAAACTCCACACCCAAAAAACAAATGATCCAGTGAAGAAATGGGCAGAAGACATGAATAGATACTTCTCTAAAGAGGACATTCAGATGGCCGACAGGCACATGAAATAATGCTCAGCGTCGCTCATCATCAGGGAAATACAAATCAAAACCACACTGAGATACCACCTCACACTGGTCAGAGTGGCTAAAATGAACAAATCAAGAGACTAGACATGCTGGCGAGGGTGTGGAAAAACAGGCACCCTCCTACACTGTTGGTGGGAATGTAAACTGGTGCAGCCGCTCTGGAAAACAGTGTGGAGGCTCCTCAAAAAACTATCCATAGAACTCCCTTATGACCCAGCAATAGCACTGCTGGGGATCTATCCAAGGGATACAGAAGTGCTGATGCACAGGAGCACATGTACCCCAATGTTTATAGCGGCACTGTCAACAATAGCCAAATCATGGAAAGAGCCTAAATGTCCATCACCTGATGAATGGATCAAGATGATGTGGTTTATATATACAATGGAATACTACGTGGCAATAAGAAAGAATGAAATCTGGCCATTCGTGGCAACATGGATGGAACTTGAGGGTGTCATGCTATGTGAAATAAGTCAAGCAGAGAAGGACAGATACTATATGTTTTCACTCATAGGTCTAATAGGAGAAACTTAACAGAGGATCACGGGGGAGAGGAGGAGGGGATATAGTTAGGGAGAGGGAGGGAGGCAAATAATGAGAGATTCCTGAATACTGAATACTGAAAACAAACTGAGGGCTGAAGGGGGAGGGGGGAAAGGGGAAGGGGGGTGATGGGCATGGAGGCAGGCACTTGTGGGGATGAACACTGGGTGTTTTATGGAAACCAACTTGACGATAAACTAAAAAAAAAAAAAAGAAAGAAAAAAGAAACGAAAAAAAGTTTCAGTTACACAACATGGAGAATTACAAGAGATCTGCTTTACCTCATTTTGCTTACAGTTAACTAATACTGCACTATACACTCCAAACATTTGCTGAAAGAGTAGATCTCAGCTTGCGTGCTTTTATCCAGAATAAAAAATAACAAAACAAAGATACAATTTTATCAAATTTGAACACACATCTCATATAAGAAAATATACAAATGGCAAACAAGCTATTATTAGTATTACTTGTCCTGAGAGACCTGCAAACTGAATCAACAATGAGATACCGCCACGCGCCTCTACAACCGCGAACATACAGAGTACTGATCGCACAAACCGCCGGCAAGGTCTACAGGGGCAGAAACTCTCATTCACTGCTGGTAGCAATGCACAATGCCACCACAGAGGAAGACAACGTGCCGATTTCTTACCATATTAAATGTACTCTTGCTATACAATCCTGCAATCACACTTCTTGGTAGTCATAATAAGGCTCTAATACTTATGTCCACACAGAAGCCTGCACCCAGGTGTCTACAGCAGCTTTATTCTTTTTTAAGTTTGTTTTGAGAGAGAGCATGAGCATGGGCTGGGGGGTGGGGATGGGGGGGAGAGAATCCCAAGCAGGCTTCCCACTGTCAGCACAGAGCCCAATGCAGGGCTCGAATTCACAAACCGTGAGATCCTAACCTGAGCCAAAGTCCGATGCTTGATCGACTGAGCCACCCAGGCGCCCCTATAAGCGGCTTTATTCTTAAATGCCGATGCTAAGAAGCATCCCAAACATCCTCCAGGGGATGAACGGACAAAAAAAAACCTGTGATGCATCTGTACAATAAAATGTTAGGGCTGAAGAGAAGGGAACTATCAAACCGTGACAAGACATGGAGGTAAATATTTACTACTCAGTGAAAGAAGCCCATCTGAAAAGGTCCTATCGTTTCTGCTGTACAACATCTAGAAAAGCCAAAACTCCAAAAGGACCAGGGGTTGCCTTGGGTCATAGGGGAGGGAGGGAAAGATAATAATAAATAAGACAAATAGGCCAACAACTATTATGCAAATTTAACTAACTTTGAATTAAATTTTCATAACTTTAAAAATTCCTCATTCTTCACAGTATCACTGGAGAATTCTGTCAAAAGTTTAAAGGTGAAACAATGCCAACTCTATATACACTTCTTCCAAAACAAGGGAGAGAGCACTTCCCAAAGTACTTGAAGCTAACATACCGAAACCTGACAAAGACTGTACCCCACAAACCCTGCAGGCCAACATCCCTCCTGAATAGAGACCCAAACACCCTTCACAAGGTATCAGTAAACACCATCCACAAATAGATCAAAGGAATTATACACCACGATGAGGTGGGGTTCGTTCCTGGGTGACAAAACTAGTTCCACAAATGAAACTCAATATACTTAGCCATGGCGCCAGGCTAAGAAACGCACATGACTACATTTATCCATGCGGACAACTCATTTCACAAATTCCAATACCCATTCACCAGAAAAACCCCTAGAAACACAAGAGTAGAAGGAAATCTCTCAACTTGATAAAGATCATCTGTAAGAAAACCTACCTGATGGGGAGACCGAATGCTTCCCATCTAACAAGGGGAATGAGTACGAACGAGCGCTCACCCCAGGTTGACGTCGACATGGCCAGTCCGCCCAGTCAAGCAAAGGAAATAAAAACATGGATGAAAAGGAAGAAACCAACCCCTTCTTATGTTGCAGAGGACATGACCAGCTATGCGGAAAAAAACCAAGAATCTACATTAAAAAAAAAAAATCCAAAGCAACAACGAACAACTACCGGAAACTCTTAGAACTAAGCAGTTGCGCCAAGTGGCCCGGTACGAGATGAACGTACATGGACGAACGAACGTGCTGCGCAGACCAGCTCTGAACAACGTGCAAACACGAGGGTCACACATGCAATACTATTTACAGCTTTTCAAAACACGAAACGTGAGCTCTCCAGGTGAAGACCAGCGACACGACCAGCCCCCTGACGACTACAGGCGCCGGCGAACGGAATCACGCGGGGGGGGGGGGGGGGCGCGGGGACGCCCGGTACCCCGCGCATGCGCGCGGCGCCTGCTGCGGCGCGAGATCGTGCGCGGTCGCTCTGACGGAGGCGCGACGCCCGCCTCACCGCTGGAAGCCGGCGTGCGACGCCTCCACGCCCGGGACAAGGACAGCGACGCGGACCGCCCGCGCTGGCGGTTTGGCCCCCCAGCTCGTCTTCGCACGGGCGGCCGCAGGTCCCTGCACCCCAGGCCGACGGCGGACCGGCGACGTGACGCAGTGACCCTCCCAAACGCGGACTTCGACCGGGTGGTGGGCGTCCACGACGGGAGCGCGCTTCCGGAAGGGCTTGGGCCACAGCCGCGTCAGGGCGTCGCCGCGCCGTCCCCGCCGACGCCGGGAGGCACACCCGCGGGGCTGCGAGGGACGCCGGCCCGGCCCGGGGAGCCGCTCTGGGCGCACGCTGCCCAGGGAGCGCCGCGACAGCCAGAACACACGACAACTCGAAACCCACGGGAAGCCACACTCACCCCAGAGACCACGGCAGCGGGGGTGCGGGGTGAGGCCTCCTCCTGCCCCGGCGTCGCGGGCCAGCGCCTCCTCGGGCCCCTGTTCCGCGGAGCAGCACGGCCTCGGGTGCCGTCGTCGCCGTGCGGCTGGCGCCCCCCCGAAAGCCTTCCTCAAACCCCAGGCCTGGCGCAAGCGCGCAGCCGCGGGGCGGGGCCTCCTCCCGCGCCTTCGTCGTTAGGCGGGCCTGGCGCAGGCGCCGTCTTCGTGGGGCGGGGCCTCCTTGTGGCGGGGGCGGGAACCGCCCCCGCGCACCACGCAGGACTCAGGAGACATTGGGCAGGGCCTCCTCCGGCACCTTCCTTTTGGGACAAAGCTCCTGAAGGTGGCATCCAGGGGTATGTGGGTCGTGGGCAGGTCTTCGGGAGCACCCATGTCCTGGGGTGGGACCCCGCAGGCGTCGTCCAGGACGCCATACCCACTTTGTGGGGCTAACGGGGCCGTTGTCTACAAGGGGTGAGGCCTCCACAGGTGCTGTCCAGGACAAAGAGGAATATGGGCGGGGCGTCGAG
The DNA here is from genome assembly GCA_004023785.1 of Mungos mungo. Classification (NCBI taxonomy): domain Eukaryota; kingdom Metazoa; phylum Chordata; class Mammalia; order Carnivora; family Herpestidae; genus Mungos; species Mungos mungo. Next base: position 23,783 of record PISW01013586.1, read on the forward strand.
AAAGATGCCTTGTGGGGCGAGGTCCCCAAAGTGGCTGCCCAGAATACGGATGACCCTGGGAAGGACTTCCCTGGTTCCGTCACTGCTTCCAGCCCCCCAGTTAACATCGCCTGCCGCTGGGTGAGCGCGGCCCGTCTCGTCTATAGAGGTTCCACCTGCGGCCAGGGCCCCACCACCTGCCAACGCCGCCCCCGCTGCAGAACCGAGGACACGGGCAAGTGGCGCTGGTCTTCCCACCACAAAGCGTATAGAGATGGGAAGTGAGCATGTGGAAGGATGTCCGCACCATTAGCCTTTGGAAAGTAGTTCCTCGGGGGTTCTCCGCGCACACGTGTCAGAATGGCTGAAATAAAAAATGGGGACAACTGCACAGCGGAGAGGATGTAGACGAGTACGCCACTCCTCTACAGCTGCTGGGGATGGAAAAACGGCACGGCCACTCCTGAAAGTAGTTTCGCACACCTTTAAACACTCAGTGTGCCACTACCACACAACTCAGCCGTGGCAGCCCTGGGCGGTTCTCCCAGCGAAGGAAAGACTGGTGTTCACTTCAAAGCCTGCACACGAATGTTTGTAGCAAGATTCCTTGTGTCAGCCGGCAGCTGGGGGACAAAGACCCAGGGGTGCTCCAGGGGGTGATGACGCAGACTGGGCCACACTGGAGGCACCACGGAGCGCTGCTCAGCCATGAGGCGGAGCACACAGATACACACACAACCTGGGCCCGTCTCCACAGAATTACTGAGTGAGACGAGCCAGTCCCGGAAGCTTATGTTAGACCCTAAATTACCAACTATTGTTTTCACTTGCCCACTTCCATTCTGGTAACCCTAGGAATGTAACTCGATAAATCTGTTTAAGATTCTGTTAAAACAACCCCACCTGGAAAAGGCAAAGTCAACAGGTGAAAGCCATCTAGTCACTGTCCCAAGGCACCATCAAATGCTGTAAGATGGTGATTGGTCACTCTGACCTATAAAACTCTGAGCTGCTGCTGGGCGGGGCGCTCTTCTGAGGAATTGCACCCACTCCGGAGGGGCTGTTCAGCCGAACTAAAATAAACACCTAATAACCACCTCCATTTGTGTCTGTGGATTTCATTCTTGGTGACTCGCATTGGGAAATAGGGTCCAACAGTTACTCAGTGTATGACTCCATTTATACAACAGTCTGCAAAGGACAAAATCAGAGGAATGGAAAAGAGAAGAGTGGATTGCAAGAGTCCAAGGACGGACGGATTGGGGACAGGGTAAGTGGGTGTGGCCATAAAAGGGAAATGTGGCGGATCCCTAGGAGGATGGAAACGGATCCTGACTCGGAATGCTGTTATCCTGGTTACAATACTGCAGTGTATCTTTCCGAGCTGTAACCCTTAGGAGAAGCACAGCCAAGTTTACACAAGAACTCACCAAATAATAGAATCTTAAAATTGCATATGAATCGGGGACCCTGGCTGGCCCGGTCAGTTGAGCATCTGACTTTTTTTTTTTTTTTTTTTTGAGAGAAAGAGAGTGCACAAGCAGGAGAGGGGCAGAGTGAGAAGGAGGAGACACAGATTCTGAATCAGGCTCCAGGCTCTGAGCTGTTAGCACAGGGTCCCACATGGGGCTCAAACCCATGACTTGAGCGAAGTCAGACACTTAACCAACTGAGCCAGCCAGGCACGCTGTGTCTGACTCTTGATTTTGCTCAGATCATGATCCCAGGGTTGTACGATCACGCCCCACAACAGGACC
>PISW01013587.1:0-25513 GCA_004023785.1 Mungos mungo
CATGTGCTCCTATTCCTCAGCACTTCTTTATCCCTTGGGTAAATCCCTAGCAGTGCTATTGCTGGGTCATAGGGGAGTTCTATGGATAGTTTAAATCACCATATTGGAGATCATAAATCTTGACATGTTTCTTTCTCCTTTTTATTCTTTGGTATTTGGCTTTCCTCTTCTTTCCATACTCTTATTTTTTTAAGTTTATTTATTTATTTTGAGAGAGTGAGTTGGGGGAAGGACAGAGAGACGGAGAGAGGGGATCCAAAGCAGGCTCTGGGTTGTCAGTGCAGAGCCAGACATGAGGGTGGAACTCATAAAATGTAAGATCATGACCTTAGTGAAAACCAAGAGTCATATGCTTAACTAACTGAAGTACCCAGGTGCTCCTCTATCCTCTTATATCCTCTTGTAGCCTCTTCTTCTTCTTTTTTTTTTTTAACTCTCTTATATCTCCTTGTCTATATCTCTTTGTCTTTAGTTCCAGATTAGCCAATTAGACTAGTAGTAGAAAAGATGAAGCTCCTGGTCTTGAAAAATATTTTTATTTGTTGAAGCTTTCTCATTCTTAGCTTGTTGGCTGGTTAATTCTCCTGAGTTGGTACAAAAGATATGTTGGGGTGACATTTAGAGTCACCTATTTCTCAAATTTTGTGAAAATTAAAATAGGAACCTACAGAGTTCAACAAATCAAATAAAGAAAACAAACGAGGTCTAAGCACAGTATCCTTTGGGGCCTATTAAATTCTGCCTCCACAAGAATTATAAATATATGATTGCTGTGCCTTTAACTCGGTGCAATCATGTGAGTTTCTATGCATCCAAAGGTAGAGGTTGTATAAGAGGCTCCACCAGCTTAGAGTAACATTCCATTGACCTGGGAGGTTGGTGAGTTTTGCTTTTAAGTCTTCAGCATGCAAAACTGTACTTTGCTTTTTCCCTGTTCACCTAGCATCATCTTTGCCAACTTCGCAGGTTTGATTACTTCCGCTCATCATAACAATCTTCGTCCATCCAGGCATCCTCATTTAAGACTATCCTCAAGGCGACCAGACTAATTACTGTGCACTTTAAGCAGCTGAGTTAAAATTAACTGCAGCCAAATATTTACCAATGCCAACTAAACAGATTCTTGCTCATTTATCTCCTTCACATATTTTCTTCTTCCCATCAAGCACTGTGTAGTTGAAAACTAAAAATGTGTATACATCTTGAAGCTGGGGGTCCTGGTTTTAAATACAGCTTTTAGCAGTTATTAGTTAAATGGATTTCTGATAAATCACATAATATCTATAACCTGCTACATATATCCTACTAAATGTTTTAAGAGAGAAAAAGTGCCCAGTGCTGAGGTGATGTTTAAGAACAGTGGCTATCATTCAATCTCTAATGACACCTCCCCTTTGTCACTTCCCTGCTAGTCTTCAATTTTGATTTCTAGCATTCTTATTCCTTGTTGGGAAGGCATTTTCTTTCTTAAATATTGGTCAAAGAGCAAAAATGGAACAGAGCTGCACAGCAAACCTATCCAAAGAGGGCTTTAGCACCATCTTTGGGCTCTTAGGCTCTGTCCCTAAATAGGTCTTTCTTTACTTTCAATACTGTACTTTTCACTATAATGTCTTCTAAGACCTCTCACACATAGGCACCCCTCTGGGAAGCCTGATCTGACAGGGCTGAAATTGAGGTAATAAAGTTTAATTATTATCAGTGATGATGATATTTAATAATTGTGTTCTCACTGGGAAATTTCTGAGAGAAATCATCTTGCTTCATAACAATATGTGAATGATGAGACCAATAAAATCTTACATGAGAAATTAAAAAACTCTAGGATGTTTATTGTATTTACGTAACTCACAAGAGCCTTTTGTTTTGGTTAGAAGATAGCAGATTGTGGGTTTTCTTTGGCCCTATGATCACAAAATACAGTCAGTTCCCATGGAGAGTAAAGGGTAGTTTGGTACATCTAAGGGGTCACAGAAATGGGATTCATTTTACCAGGATGTGAACTAGAGGGAGAACAGACTTGTATATAAACTACACTTAGTCTTCAGTTTTTGGATTTTTTCCAGATTCAGTATCACTGATCTTTTTTTCTCTCTTCATTAGGGTGGATTTCAGCCATAGACATAGGGAGTTGACTGCTTCAGTTTAACACAAAAATGAAAAAGATGCCAACTAAAGAGTATGCCATAGAGTCATATTTTGCAGAGTCAACCTCATTTCTCAGTAACAACATTAATGCTCAGGTCTCCTTCAGGAGGTAAGATCCAACACTATTTTTCTAGTTCACTCTAGGATTCTTGTAACTGATAACACTAGTGTGTTCTGGGAGTGATTCCAAGTGAATATTTCTCTGGAGTATGTGTGTGTGTGTGTGTGTGTGTGTGTGTGTGTGTGTGTGTCCCTATGCATGTGTGTATGTGATTTTAAACAATACTTGTAAGGAGCAACATGTCAGATTTTGACTTTTCCAAATTTTATGTTATCACCCTTGGTTTTGTAACTGCACTATATTGTGGGATGAAGAAGGAGAGCATGATGCTAGAATTTTATTTAAGATTAAATAGGTAATAAAAACATTATCTTAGAGCATTAAAGCTCTAGGTAGACGATAGAAAAATGTATTACACTATCAGGTATCATCACATAATTCTTTTTTCTTTTTGTCTTACTCTTCAAACTAAGACAAGGAATGAGATGCCATTGATAAAATGACAAGGGGACGATAAATATTTTCTGATCTTGGGAAATCAAATTTTGCCCTGCAATGTCATGCTTGGAAAGTGAAGTGTTCCTTCTCAAGTGGGGAAAAAAAAAAAGATCTGGAAATCAAAGTCAAGTCACATCTCTAGATAGATGATGACCTTCACTTCCAGGAAGGTCTTTGTGTGGTTGTGAATTTGATGTTCTTTAAATGGCACCTTGTAACTGTTGAGTGGGACCCATTTTCACTTTCTTTTTGTGCACAATTGGCTGCAGCTGGTTTGACAGAAGTAGCTGCTGAAGAATTTTCTCAGTGTTGCAGTCAAAAATCGTCCTGTATTAGGCAGTCAGATCTTAGACTGACATGCTAAATTTTATTATTATTTTTCTTTGAGAAGCTTTGAAAGGAATAATTCTAAAGTTAGAAATGAATATTTAATAAATTCTCCCAAAATGGAGTAAATGCATGACCACTATTCTTTATTTACAATGTAATAAAATTAGAAATTGTTATTAACAGACATGGAAACAAAATGAAAATTAAAAAAAAATCTAAAATGTTATCACCTAGTAATTAAAAAAATAAAAGTAATCTCAAGAATCATCATCACTTGATTCAAATAAAAATGAAAACCCATAAGAACCTTATATGAATAAAATGATAATAGTTAAGACATAATAAATCAGAATATATGGGAAGAATAAGCAAGAACAAAAGAAAATGTATGTCTTAAATGCATGTATTAACAAGCTTGAAAGATTGCAAATAAATATCAGACTTTAAGCAGTACAGAACAGCAAAGACTATAGAAAGAGGAGATAGAGAAATCAATACACATAAAACAAATAAAACAGAAAAACAATCTTGAAAACTAACAAACCCCTCCAAGATCTGATTCACTGAAGGGGAAAAATAGATGAATTCTTTTTTTTTTTAAATGTTTACTTATTTTTGAGAGAGAGAGACAGAGCATGGGCAGGAGTGAGTCAGAGAGAGGAGACACAGAATCCGAAACAGGCTCCAGGCTCTGAGCTGTCAGCACAGAACCCGATGCTGGGTTGGAAGTCATGGATTTCAAGATCATGACCTGTGCAGAAGTTGGATGCTTAACCAACTGAGCCACCCAGGTGCCCCTCAAATTCTTAAATAATAAAGGAAACAGGGGAAGAGAGCATAAATGTGCAAAATAAGATATGATAACATTGAACCTGAATAAACTTTAGAAAAAATTAAAAGACCAGCAGGGATAATATTCTCAGCTTTATATGTAAATCCATTTCAGAATATGGATAAAATATGATTATCAAGGGAATAGAAATTATCCAAATTTACCCTATGTGAAACAGAAATTTCAGAGATGAGACATTATCGAAGGAGAAATAGAAAAGAAATTTGGTCATAATCCTTTTGAGTTATTTTTCGAACACTTTAGGAACAAATCACTTGAAGTGTATTTAGATTACTTCAGACTAAAAATGCAGGAAAAGTGTAATTTCTAAAAAAAATGCAGCATAACAGTAATGTCAAAATCCTATAAAAATAACGCAAACAAAAAGAAAATTGGAGATCAGTTTTACTTATAAAAACTGACATAGAAACCCTTAATAAGCATTAAGACATAGTTTTCATACACATTAAATAAATAGCATGCCCTAAGTGAAGCTTGTTTCAGAAATGAATGCTATCTACTGCAATAATATACAGATTAATAGGAGAATTTAAAATTTTTTATCTCCATAACTACAGAAATAGTACCTGATAATATTCAATATTAAGTCTTGGTTTTTAAAAACATTTTTGAATTTTGATTATATAAATATTTTATCTATATTCATATGTAGTTTAGGATATATAGCCTATGACAGTACATACATACTATGGGTACATACATGTATATAAATTATAAAACTATGAAAATATATCTATCTATGTATCCATCCATTCATCCATCCATCTATCTATTGAAGAAATGGATCTAGCAACCCATACACAGCAAGTATGTGTAATAAGGGAGATACTAGAAACATTCCAGATAGAGTCAGAAAGCAGAGGAGTTTTGTACTATACTACTTCATATTATCCTGGAAGCACCTGCTAATCTAGGAAAATAATAAATAATTTTGAGAAATAATTGGATAAACACTGATATGCTCAAAGAAATTGTTTTCATATAGTTAAATGTTAGCAGTCAGAAGATATACAGAAATAAAAGATCACATTTTCTATAGCAACTTAGTAATGAAGAGTGGGAGAAATTTTCAAAACCATGCAAGATCTTTAGGAATAAGACAAAAATCATGTTGAAGGACAAAAGACAACATAGTCCAATAAAAGATCATGTTTTGATGGAAAAAATTAAACAAAATAAACATGCCAAATATCTTTTATAAATTGATAAACCTAGCAAAATTCTTCCAAAAATTACCAAAAGGATTGCAAACTCATCCAAAGGATACTAAAGGTGATATGGGAAAAAAACATGTAAAAACAGCCCCAAAATGCTTACAAAGAAGGGCAATGGGGATGAGATAGAGAATACCAATGCAAATTGTAAATTTTCAATGACTAAAATAATGTTATCTCAATGGAAGAGAAAAGCAAATCTAGAGATACACCCAAATCAATATGGAAATAGAGGACAAAAACCAATTTTGTATTAGCAGAGGTTAGTACATTAAAAAAAACAATTTATGGGGACAAATGGGTAAATATAAAATTGAATTACTACTTCTAATCTTGTAGCAAAATAAATACAGGTAGGTTGCATATTTAAATCTCAACAAAATAAACCATGATATTTAGGAATGAGCCATAAGAAGATTACAGTCTCAGAAACTGGAAATTTTTCTACCGAGTACATATAATGCAGCAGTAAATAATAAGTTAATAGATAAGGCTACATAAAAGTAAAAAAAAAATGCAATTCTGCATGGCCAAAATGTAAAAATTAATACGCACGTGTAAATCATAGCACAGGAAAAGTAGTTAATTCTTTTATAAAGAGTTACACAAATTTGAGAAACTCAAGGTAAATATAGCCAAAGAGTATGAAAAATTAGTTATTCAACACACAATTTTGCTCATAATAAAAGCAAAATAAAACCATATGGTATGGTAGTAAGTTGGCTAGATCAAGAAATACATGAAACAGGTATAGTAACATGTTAATGTTAGGGTCCAGATAGTGATTATATGGGTAGTCATTGTAAAATTATTTTAACTACTCTGTATACTTAAAATTTTTCATAATAAAATGTTAGAATAAAATATGTGGTATTGGATTTTCAGCTATCAATTGGCAAAACAATAAAGAAGAACTGATAACATAGTACTAGAGAGAGTTTGAGAAGATGGCCACACTCACACATTGTTACAGAGAAGTAGACAACTTCAACATTTAAAAGTTACATACTCTGGTGGCACCTGGATGGCTCAGTTGAGCATCTGACTTACACTCAGATCATGATCTCGTGGTTCATGAGTTCAAGCCCCACACTGAGCTCATCACTGTTAGCCTATCAGCACAGAGCCCACCCTGGATCCTCTGTCCCCCTCTATGCGCTCTCTAAAACAACTAAATATTTTTTTTAAAAGTTACATACTCTTTAGAGTATTTCACTTTTAGTACTTATTCTTTAGTTTACTAACTTAGTTGAGAAATTATATATGTGTAATGACCCCCACTGAGTCACTGGATATAATAAAAGCTGCTATATATTTTGGATATAGTTAATGGATAAATATTTTAAAAGTCTATGGTAATACTGGGTGGCTCTGTCGGTTAAGTGGCTGGCTTCAGCTCAGGTCATGATCTCATGATTCGTGAGTTCAAGCCCCGCGTCAAGCTCTGTGCTGACAGCTCAGAGCCTGGAGTCTGCTTCAGATTCTGTGTCTCCCTCTCTCTCTGCACTTCTCCTTCCTGTCTCTCTGTCTCATAAAAATAAATAAACATTAAAAAAATCTTTAAAAATCTAAGGTAAAACTGTAGATGGATATTATTTATATGAATTAAAATCCTTACTCTTCAAGGCATGCCAACATTGAGTTAAAAATAAAAAGGAAATACGTGTGTATAATAATTATATAAATGGAACAAATATGCATATAAAATGACATAAGACAATATTTCTACAACAATTTTAGAAGAATTAAAAAACAAAAATGACAAAAACACCTTTGAAGAAACCTGGAAAAGAGAGCTATTATGCCCATCTGCATTAAGGAAGTTTAGTATGTAGATGTTACTCCTATAATTTTTAGTGAATTTATAAATATACAAAATTTATGTTTCCCCAAATTACAGTGTTAGCCCATTCTATTGTTATCCAAGATTTTAAATCAAAACAAATTTCAAATCTACTATAATTTAGTTGAAACAAGTAAATTATCCTAAATCCTCACATGAGATTTGTTAATTCCTTTGAAGTCATGAGAGGCAAATTGGGGGTCTCTCATTACATGATTGGGTAAGAAGCAACAAATACTCATCCATTTAGAATTTTAAAAAACTCCCAACAAAGTAGCTTTAAAGAAAACACACCTGAGCATAATAAAGGCCATGTATGAAAAACCCACAGCTAACATCATACTCAATGGTGTAAACCTGAGAGCTTTTCCTCTAAGATCAGGAACAAGGATGGCCACTCTCATCATTTGTATTCAACATAGTATTAGAAGCCCTAGCCACAACAATCAGACAAAAAAAAAAAAAAACTCACAAAAACAAACAGGAAGGAAGGAAGGAAGGAAAGAAGGAAAGAAAGAAAGGACATCCAAATTGGTAAAGAAGGAAATAAAACTTTCACTATTTGAAGATGATATTATCCTCTATATAAAGATTCCTAAAGACTCTACCAAAAATCTATTAGAATTGATGAATAAAATAATTAAGCTGGCAGGATACAAATTAATACATGGAAATCTGTTGCATTTCTATATACTATAATGAGGTAGCAGAAAGAGAAATAAAGAAAATAATCCCATTTATAATTATACCAAAAAGAATAAAATACCTAGGAATGAACTTAATAGAGGAGGTAAAAAAATCTGTATTTCAAAAACTGTAAAGCATTGATCAAAGAAATTAAAGATGACACAAACAAATGAAAAGCTATCCTGTGCTCACGGATTGGAAGAACAAATATTGTTAAAATGTTCATACTACTCAAAGCAATCCACTGATTTAATGCCATCTCAATCAAAACACCAACAGTTTGCAAAGAACTAGAACAAATAACACTAAAATCTGTATGGCACCCCACAAGATCCTGAATAGTTAACGCGCTCTTGAGAAAGAAGAGCAAAGCTAGAGGTATCACAATCCCAGATTTCAAGATGTACTAGAAAACTATAGTAATCAAAGCAGTACAGTACTGGGAAAAAAAAAGGCAACAAACAAATAGAAAACAATAGAGAGACCAGAAATAAACCCATGCTTATATAGTCAATCTATGACAAGGTAGGCAAGAATTATACAATGGGGAAAACACAGTATGTTCAGCAAACAATGCTGGGAAAACTGGACAGCTACCTGAAAAAGAGTAAATCTGGACTACTTGCTTACACCACACACAAAAATAAACTTAAAATGAATTAAAGACCTAAATGTGAGTCCTAAAACCATAAAACTCCTAGAGGAAACGTAGGCAGTAATTCCTTTGACATCAGTTATATAAACATTTTTCTAGATATGCCTTTTTAGACCAGGGATACAAAAGCAAAATTAAGCTATTGGAACTGCACCAAATAAAGAGCTTTGCACTGTGAAGAAAACTGCCAGCCAAACAGAGGGCAACAAAACTGAATGGAAGAAGATATCTGCAAATGATATATCTGATAAGGGATCAATATCCAAAATGTATAAAGAATGTATACAACTCAACACAGCCACACACACCTGTGCACACGTGCGTGCACACATGCACACACACACACAACAACAACTTGAATAATCTTATTACAATGGGGAAAGGCCATGAATAGTATTTTTCCACAGAGGACATACAAGGACAAATGAACTCATGAAAAGATGCTCACCATCACTAATCATCAGGGAAATGCAAATCAAAACCATAATGAAGTATTTACTTTACACTTGTTAGAAGAGCTGAAATAAAAAAGACCCGAAATAAGTGTTGATGAGTTTGTAGAGGAAAAGAAACACCTGGTTCACCACTGGTGGGAATGCAATGAAAAACAGTACAGTTTCTCAAAAAATTAACAATAGAATTACCATATGACCCAGTAATTCCACTACTGGGTATTGAAAATGAAAACATTAATTTAAAAAGATATATGTAATCCTATGCTATTGCAATAGCATCAAGATATATATGGAAGCAACCCAAGTGTCCACTGATGGATGAGTGGATAAAGATGTGGTGTGTACACATACACACACATTGGAATATTACTCAGCCATAAAAAAGAATGAGATCTTGTCATTTGAGACATGGACAAACCTAAAGGGTATAATGCTAAGTGAAAAAAGTCAGAGAATTACAGTTGCCATATGATATCGCTCATATTTGGAATTTAAGAAGCAAAACAAATGAACAAAGAAGAAAAGAGACAAAAACACAGACTTTTAAATACAGGGGAAAAAACTAGTGGTGCTAATAGGAGTGGTGGTGGTGGTGGTGGAAACGGCTGAAATAGGTAGAAGGAATTAAGCATATACGTATCATAATGATCACTGAGAAATGTATAGAACTGTTGAATCATATAGCACACCTGCAACTAATGTAACACTGCAAGTTCATTATCCTTCAATGAAAAAAAGGAGAAGCAACAGATATCTAATACTTGTGTGTAGTTCTAGGTTCTGTCAACAAGGAACATACAGTTTGGGTGAAAAACTTTTTAAAAAAATGCGTATAATTAAAAATACAAAATCATATACAAAAGTATTTAAATGAAATAAAAATAATACATTTCACATGTAAAATTTGATAAATATCATAAGCACCAAAAATCCAGAAATATGACATTAGAACCTTATTATAATTGTTATCATCAGTTAGTTGCTTGGCACATGGCCCTGTAATGCATTTTTTCCCATATTTTTTGGCTACTTAAGATTTTTTGTCTCTTCATCTCACAATTTTTTCATAACATTTTCTATTAAAACATACAAAGAGAATTCAGTCTTTTGGCCAGCGTGGTTGACCAAATTGCTATTATCATTAATACTATTAACTTAGATTTTTTTTTTTCCCTCCAGCTACACAGTCTCTAGGCTTACAGCAACTCCTCTGAAAATGTCAATGCTCTGATGCTCAGCTCAGCCAAACCCTGACATGCCCACTTGGAGGAGAAGCATCTTGGTAAGAGGAAGCTCCACAAAGGAACTTCCGATTTCATTCAAGTATTGTTGAATTTGAAAATTATTGTGGGAGATTTTTTCGTTTCATACAAGCTATTGCTCTCAGCTTCTACTGATTGTTTTGGTGGTCTGCTGGTACTCCATAGTCAATTCCTTTGATGTTATTGAGGATTTCATTGATACATGTTGTATTAGGGGGCCCGACTCTGGCAACTGCAAATGTTTCCATGGTTGATGTATTTCATGATTAATTCTGACATTCTCGTCATACAACAGCCAATACAAAACTCATTATATTTCTTTCCTATAAATTTCTTTGTATTTCTTCAGTAGTTTTGTGACATAGGATTAAGACAGAAGCAATAGTAAAAGTGTACAGATTTCTTTTTATAGTGGTGGGTGTGTTTGTAATGGTCTCTGAATATATGCTGTGATAAGCAGAAATCTGGGATGACATTTAATGACACTTGACCTTTTGTGATTCCTAGACTTTAATGTAGATAGAATCTGTGACTATCCGGAAGTATTCCCATGTTGGTTGCATTATATGACAAAAGAGATTTTGCAGATATAATTCAGGTCCCAAATCAGTTGATGGGGAGATTCTCCTGGGTGAGGAGGCTTAACCTAATATGTTTAAAAGGCCTGGGACTTTTCTAAAGACAGATATTCACTGATTCTATGGAGAAACATTATGTAAGAAAATGCTCCATCATTCCCAGCACACACTTGATATTTTGGTACCTTCTTGGCTTTCAGTCTTACATTCTAAATTTTTAAAATGTTTTTATTTATTTTTTTGAGAGAGAAAGAGACAGACAGACAGACAGTGTGAACAGGGGAGGGTAGAGAAAGAAGGAGACACAGAATCTGAAGGAGGCTCCAGGCTTTGAGCTAGTTATCAGCACAGAGCCTGATACGGGGCTCAAACCCACAAACTGTGAGATCAAGACCTGAGCCAAAGTCGGATGCTTAACTGACTGAGCCACCCAGGTGCCCCCTGATATTCTAAAAACACTCAGTGACTAGGAATATTCACTAGTTGAAAAACATGTTGGATTTGATTTGTGTATTCGTTTAGGAAGCAAAAATATCACAGAAGGGTTGTCCTAAACAGCAAAACATTGATTTAAGTTCTGAAGGTTGCAAAGTCCTAAGATGAAGGTGCCGGCAGCTTTGGTGCCTGTTGACAGTCTGCTTTCTGGTTCATAGGCACCCATTCTTTCATCGTGTCTTCACATGATGAAAGGGGTGAGGGGACTCCCAGGCCTTTCTTTCAGAAGGTCACTAATCTCATTCATAATGGCTCCACTCTCCTGACCTAAATATCTCCTAGAGGTTCCTTCACCTCTTAATATCATCACTTTAAGGGGCAAGATTTCGGTATATGCATTTGGAGGTGGCTGGGAGATAAATATTTAGTCCAAATAATAATTAGTTCAATTTGCAGACCTTTCCTAATGAAAAAAAAAAGGACCATTTAGAAATCTCCCTCACATATTCATAAGTCTTTTAGTTGAGTGTAAGATGAATTATTATAAAATTAATAGTTACAGACTGATAGAATTAGCAAAAACAGAGTGAGCTCTTTGACAGAGGGAATTACTGTAACTTTTCCAAATATTCTGTTCATTAACAAGAAACTCACAAAGGTAGTGTGGCTAGCTTTTTCTTTGAAATCAATTCCATTTATGTGCTGTATCATTGATTTGACCTCCTAAGACTGCTTCTTTCTTGTTTGGAACTTCTTTTTTTTCTTGAACATAAGTGGATATGCTCCCTTGTAAATGTAATGTTCAGAAGGACTTCTGAGCTACTTTTCTCTAAGGTGGATATATTGGTATATAATCACACATCTTGTTAAGGAATGAAAAGTTTACTATATGAACTAAGACAACAGCTTTACATTCATGAAAGATGTTTTAGGACATGGTTGCTGATTAATGGAGACACTGTTCATTTTAATTTGTGAGAATTTAGAATTTGATCTTGAAGAATTCAGGTATCATCGAATTGGCAGGTGACATTAATTGAATTCAATGCATTTTCAGATAAAAAAGGGTTAGCTACCTGAATATGTCTCACAGAGCCTTGCACCAACTTTACCACCATTCGATATTTTTTCTAAACTTTGTGACAGCTGAACTTAATTGTGTACCTATTCCTTCTCTGTATCATTTTTCTTTCTAATGGGGGTTATGCCAATGACACATTCAACCCTCCTCTTTCTATTGCTCATTCGGTACACTGTATCTTTATCCCCAGTAAAATCCTTCAATTATGTGCCCCTCCATGTGGCAACTATAGGCATTTCAATAAACAGTGGGGGAATTATTTGTGAAAACACATGAGAATACATATTTTTTGGTACTTTTAGAATTAAATATCATGAACGGAAGAAAATGAAGGAACAGAAAGATGAAGGGTGTATTAACTTTAGTATCTGCTTCCCAGGGGTACCTGGGTGGCTCAGTTGGTTAAGCATCTGATGTCAGCTCAGGTCACGATCTTGCGGTTCATAAATTGAGCACTGTGTTGGGCTCTGTGCTGACAGCTTAGAGCCTGGAGCCTGCTTCAGATTCTGTTTCTCCCCCTCTTTCTGCCCCTCCCCTGTTCTCACTCTCTCACTCTCTATCTCTCTCTCTCAAATAAACATTTAAAAAAAAAAAGAATCTACTTCCTAAACAAATTGATCAGTGAATGATTTCCTGCCTCTCATCAAGCCCTTTTCTCCATTAATGTGAATTGCATAAAGAAGCAGAATTCCTAATTTAAGAAAGATGACCATTTTTGAGAACCTGAAGATTTCCCACTAATTTCCAATACATAAAATAGTTATGAAGAAGAAATTTAAGCATGAATTGCTGGTGGTCAAGTAAACAGCAAGAAAAAAAAAATGTCCTTTAGCTTTGTATACAGATCCTTTGCCTTCTGTCTTCGTAGTGTGATTCTACAGTCTTTGTCTGATCTTGTTCATTTTCCCACCCTCCCCTATACATTCCTGACTTCCACTGACTTTATGTTAAAAAGTATAGGCTCCAGGTCAGGACACCTGGTTGTCAATCCTAGCTACACAAGGTCTTGTGATAAGTAGTTCTCCAAAGGTTGTCTCCATACACATTTCTTTCCCAAACTCATACTCCTGTGTAGTCCTCTTGCACACTGAATCTTGTCTGAGCCTGTAGTTCACTTTAACTGATAGAAACAATAAAGATGAAGCTATTAAAGTTCCAGCCCTAAGCCTTAAGAAAGCCTATGGCTTCTGCTGTTGGGCTTTGGAAAGTCCTGAGCTATCATGTAAACGATCTGGTTACCCTACCTAAGAAAACATGTGGAAATGTCAACTATCGGGAGAGATCACTGAAAGGTGAAGAAGCCCAGAGGGGGACACCCTACTCTGCAGCCATGCCCAAAAGACACTAAATACATTAGTGAACCACCTTGAACATTCAAGCTTACTCATATCAGAAAAAACTTTCCAGCTGTCCTGAGTTGTGCCACAGAATCATGAAAGAAAATGCCTATTGTTTGTTTTGTTTTGTTTTGTTTTGTTTTAATTTTAAGCCAGAGTTTCAGATTTGTTTGAAAGCAATAGATTACTGAAAGACATATTGAAACCTTGGGAATTTCTTGACCTTATCAATGTTCTCATTAGTAAAATTGGATTTCTAATAGTAATACTTGATTCATTGTGTTGGTGTGAGCATTGTTGAGCAAGGCATGGAAAGCTCTTGGATCCATTTCTAGCATATAGTAATCTTGAATAATTATTATTACTTTACTGGCTTTTCCTCATTTTCCAAATTTCGCTGGCATTTTATAGCTCTTGCTTTCACCCCTTATGAACACTACACTTGAATGGGTCTTATCTTCTTTCTCTTTATATGGTGGTTAGAAGATGAAGAATATCTGAAATCCTGAGTGTACATTCTGACTCAGCCATTTACTAACCATTTAAACTTGTGTAGAAATTTCTTTGATCATTGTCTGTAGAATGGCCACAGTAACATCTGTCTCTGATTCTTGGTAGTGAGTTTGAAAATGTTAATATATGTCAGGGGTTTACATAGATTAGTAACTTAAGAACAATAGCAATTATTAAATAGGCACAATTATTATTCTTGAAACGAATAGCATCTCTTGGTGTCTTTCCAGATTATTACATGCAGAATTCTTTCCTCCAACCTCTGTGATTCCAACATAATCTGTGGAATGTCTCATGATCCATATAAGAATTACCTCATTTTGATTTGTTGATGTGTATTTCCAAATGAACTGCTAATTTGTAAAACAGGAGTACCTCTTAGTGCCTGCTGCATAATGTGTCCATAATATACTATAAATGTAATTGATATTAGCCATTTTTGTTGCTGTTGCTGTTTGTTTTGGTTGTCTTGGTTATAATACACTTCTGCTTTTGGGGAATCAACCACTGATCAACTATTGTATGAATTTTGGTAGAATCAGGAACCTCATTTCTCATTTTAAAAACTGCATATGCCCAGCATATGCAGTCTCCCTAACTCTTGGCAATGAAGGAATAAACATCGTTTGACCAGTTGGATACTTACATCCATGATTTTAATCTTATGGTCAATGACCCAAGGAGGGATAGAGAATTCACATCAGCACAGGCAACAGTCTTGACTATAGCAGGGAGGGTCTAGGGTCAGCACTGCGATTATGACTATTGTGGACTAAATGTCCAGCCTGATTCTCTTTATAAATGGTTGGGGTGCGGTGCCCAGTACTTCAGCCATCACTGATTCCTTCCACAGCCTGATTCTCCAGGCTTCCCTTAGCCCCTGTGAGACAACCATTATTCTCTCTAAATTCTTTTTCTACATAACTTCATAGAAATGACTTCTGCTGTTTGTAGCCAAGAACCTTGACCAGTATAGCACCCTTGACAAGAGAATCCTTGGAAGACTGGCTATAATGAGAATCTCTAACAGATAGAGTTAGTAACATTTTGACTAATGAGAAAAATTTATAGAGGATAATAGAAAAGATAGTTATGGCAGGTAGAATTGAAGGCTATTGCCTTGCATAAATCCAAAAAGGGTTTTTGTATTAATCCATGAGGCTTTTGGAGAGCAAATAATTCAGCTAGTAGATAACTATGGCTCTCAAATTTTTAGAATGAGGAAAATCATGGCAAAGGTCCCTGAAAAGCTGCCAGAGCAAAGAAGACAAAGGCTCAGTGATAAGAAGTGTTCTCATCTTCAAATATCTCAAAGGCAGCCCAGATCATGTGACTAGCAGAACTAGGAGAAGCACAGTAGCAAAATCTCAGATGGATATCATATTAGCATTTCCATTGTTGAGCTTTACTGAAAAGATTAAACAGTATACCAAATATGGAATTTCTTTCCCAAAAGTCTTTTATGTCAACTGCACAATGGAAAGTTGAGTCAACAAACTGCTTGATCAAGGACACCCCATTGCTAAGTGTTTCTTGTTGTTTGTTTGTTTTCTGCTTTTCTATTAAAGGTCTGGAATGTACAAGTGAGAAATGGAGATAAGCCATTACTGAGGAGTTTTTGGTTTAGTCAAATCAAAACCAAAGCTCAGTGAAACTGAGATTTTTAGGTATTTTTTAAGATGAACATGCAAATAAGATTTAATACAAGTCATTGCAAATGAATCATTCTGATTACAATGCACAAGTATTTTTCAAAGTTGAATGTTCAGATCGTCTGAGAGGAATGGTATATAGAGAACTGTGCTTATGAATATCTTTGTTTTCTTCCCAAAGACTCAGTGGGCCTGGGAGTCCAGGTGGGAGAGCAAAGAGGGAAAACGATAGTGAGCCAGAACGCATCCATTTCCCCTAACTACAGAGAGGATATCTTCACTCTGCATAGCTTACTGACATGATATCTTTCTTGTTCTGACTTCCTGGGGCCCATGTTGCTCTTATTAATACAGAAGATAGAATACAATATTATGATCATTTGTTTATGTTTTATATTCTCAATCAACCTTAAGAGGAAGCTCTTTATTTAAAGTGTTTTTGGGGTGCCTAGTTGGCTCAGTTGTTTGAGTATCCAGCTTTGGCTCAGGTCATGATCTCACGGTTCGTGGGTTCGAGCCCCGAGTTGGGTTCTGTGCTGACAGCTATCTCAGAGCCTGGAGCCTGCTTCGGAGTCTGTGTCTCCCTCTCTCTCTTACCCTCCCCTGCTCACGCTGTCTCTGTCTCTAAAAAGTAAATTAAAAACATAAAAAAAAATTTAAAGTGATTTTATCACCCAACAGCAGAGATAATGAAAAAATTACACAGTGAAGGCCCTTCCTTATTAATTAATAAAGTCTTCCCAAGAGTCAGAAAAATTGTTTTTTGTTCAATTTGCATACTGACCTCTCGTGTTGTGAAAGTACTTGCAACGTGATAGGTAATTTGGGGAGCAAGAATAGAATGTAAAGAAAATTGTCACTTTTCTTGAAATATCTAAAAATTTCTGTAGACTGGTTTAATTTCTAGAGTTAACAGGAGGAATTATTTGTCTACATGGTCTGTCTCTAATTTAACAAATGCAGCATTTGGTCAAATTTGTTTCCCTTTGCCTTTAAAGCAGTTGTCTATATTGGTTGTGATGAAGTGTTTAATATCAATATTGCACACTACAAAAAAAGCATCATATAAAACAACCTTGAGCCAAGGCCTTTCAACTTTGGTATACAGAGCCAAGTACATTAATTTTAACATTGTAGGCCCTTAATACATGTTAGTTTTCTTTATAGCAAGCATTCCTTCAGATACTGAATATATACATGGTTTTTAAAAATTATAAAAAAGAATATATAAACATAAAAAAGAAAAAGAAATTGATTATTTAACTCTTTTAAATGATGACATTTCCCCCCAAATAATCCAATATTGATAATGAACAATTTCCCACTCTATTAAATTTTAGTAAATGAGAATGTTCTCCTGGCAACAGAATGTCTCCATGTTATTCTTAATTTGATCCTTGTCTGTTCTATCTTGATGTGAAAGACAAATGGAGATTGTGCAGGCCCCTGGGCTCTCTATTGCTTCTTGCTATAAAAATACTTATCATGTCCACAGTTTGAAAAGCGATGGGGCATCACTACTTCAGTTTTTGGAGGTCAAACTAAGTCCCTTTTAGCATGGTTTAGATTAAGTAGAGTAACTTCTTTTTCCATTATTTCTTCATGTTAAATGATCCAGATCTAACTTCAAGGACTGATTATTTCCTAGCAATATAGATGAGAACTGTATTACTCTAACTTGGCTAAAAGGCAACTGGGTAATAGGAGCCAGTGGTTTCCTAAAGTGTCACTCTCCTGTCCACCCTTAAACTTTTGTGTTCCAGGCCAAAATGAAGACTTTGTTGAATTTCTTACTAGAGGAAGAGGGTTGATGAAGCTGGTACTTGATATATGAAGGTATGAACTCTTTTCCAAACATATATTGAGGGACATCTCTGACCTGTGAAAAGGCAAAGAGGATGTAGAAAGGGGGGATCATGACTGTTTTTGACAAGGAGTTTCTAGGACTAGCAGAAAAAGTAGGTCTACCCTGTTACCCCATCCTCCTCCACCCCCTCCTCTGACCAAAGTGTAACATTAGCACTCTCTTACAGTGGCATGCAGTGTATTTGCTCTGCCCTTGATGGTATGTATTATGTGTTGACTTTTGTCTCCCAAAAAGATATGCTGAAGACTTAAACCCTTGTACTACAGAATGTGGAGATTGGAGTCTTTACAGAGGCAATCAGGTTAAAGTAAGGTCATTAAAGTGGATCCTAATCCAATAAGACTGATGTCCTTGTGGAAAGAGTCAAATTGGACATGAAGACAGACACAGAGAGGAGAGACATGCAGACAGCTGTGGGATGACAGGCAGGGATTGTAGTGAGGCAGCTGCAAACCAAGAAATGTCAAGGATTTATGGTCATTATCAGATGGGAGCAAGAAGCAAGGAAGGATTGATTCTACTCTAGTTGAGAGGGATTATGGACCCACTGACCCCTTGATTTTGGATTTCTACCTCCAGAACTGTGATGGAAATCATTTGTTGTTTCAAGTCATCCAGTTCATGGAAATTTGTGATGGCAGCCCAGGAAACTAGGACAGAATGCTATGTTCTAATTTAATGCTCCCTTCATACTATGAGAGTAGATGAGAAAAATGAGGTTACTTGTAGATACTGGAGGTCCGCAACGTTTTCAAGGCTGAAGTAACTATTTTGTAAGTAGCTACACACATCATTTCCCCTCAACGCATGGCTTTCCAGTTGTTTTTCAGTGATCTACTACTAGCTTTGTGGAGCAAAGCTTTGTCTCCCTTTGTTACAGTTTACCAATGTTTTGTGAAACACTAGTGTACTATCAGATAATTGTATTGGCTTATGATATCAGTATACTACTCTTGACTTCAAGTGGCTGGCTCGATATAGAATGCTGAGTTTGTGTTGCTGTGGACACTCAGCTATTGTGTTCTGTCATTAAGTCATTAAGAATTGCCTATTCTGCTACTTTAGAAGAAAATGCAAAACAAAATGTCAAGTAATTATAAATGTTTGTTTCATAGGTAGATAAGAGTGACTGTGGAATATTAAATTTCATCTTCCCCAAAGATTTGCAGTGTGGAATAAACCTATATGGGGGGACTCCTAAAGATAATGGGGTGGGTGTGAAGATCTCCAAGTTGGTTGTGTGACAATGTGAAGCAGTGGCTTGAAAGTAAATTAATGTTGCCTACTTGTAGGTTAAAAACCAAAGATTGGTATCTTACCAGTTCCTCATAATTATTTCTTATTGTCCTTGTTTTCTTATCGTTCTCAAATATCACCTTAAAGTCTATGTTTATTGTTCTTCTCAAGCATCACACAGTCTGCCTAAGATACTCAGATTTTACAGTTTTCAAAGTTTATAGTTTGGCAGATAAAGCCACACAGCAATTATAAGCCTGGGCTTTGGAGAGAAAGAGGGTGGGGTTAAATACCAGATAAGCTTATTTTCTAGCTATGTCCTTCATCTCTGGCAATTCCATTAACTTTATGTTGCTTCACTTTCTGTCATCTGATCATAGGAAATTAATATTTACCTTATATCAATTATAATAAGGATTTTGATGTGAATTAAATTATGTCATAATAATGATCATCACATAATAAGTGAAAGCTCTTGTTTTCTTTTGTTTTTTTCGTTTTCTTTCTTTTTCCCCTAAGAGGCATTTATAGTTCTTCAAAAGATGAAAAGCATGTTTTAAAACTTCAGTGTGAAGTTCATCCATAGGGTATTGCAAATTCCTAAAGAGACCCATTAAAGCAAAAGAAACACTTTTATGCTAGACTTTTGGTTGTACCTGCTATAACTCCTTAATTTATTTTCTGTAGATAAAGCCTAGATGATTTTTGTGCATAACATCTAGTAAGGATGGGATAAAAATGCATGTATAATGTTATCTAGCAGTGTGGACCCCCAAAAGCATTTCCATTGTATAATCCCTGTTTTCTTTTTCCAGGAAAGCTCTCATTACATCATGCTGTCTCATTCTTTGAATAGTACCAAATCAAACACACTCAGTTTACAAGTCAAATAATTTCCCCACATGCCAGAGGCGTAAACACTGACCTTAAATTAAAACAAAAAATCAAGTTGTTATTATTCTGTCTTTGAAAATCAATGAGGTTAGTATTAGGAATTAGTTTTTCTTTTCCATCAGTACCAAAGATTCTTGTGAGAGTTCCTGTAACATGGTTTTGATGTTGTACAAAGCAGAAGGGAATCCTTTCGCACCCCTGCAGCTATTTGGCTCTGCTTGAATACCTGGGGCAAATCATGGCTCGGTTAGTGCAACAATTAGAGAGCTCTCATAGGGAGCATCTGTGAAACTGGTCTGATGCCATTTTGTCATTGTCACTAGGTCAAATATTAGTTACCTCTTGCACCTCAGCACTTTTAGACAAATATTTATCAACAATTCCATATTTTGCAATGAAGAATTTGTGGCATCCTTCAGTGTAGTGGGGAGGAGTGATTTGGACACTGGCCATTGGAGCAAAACTCCAGGGACTTCAGGCAGCCATCCTGCTGGCTGTAAAATCACAGGAAGACAGAAGAGTCAAATGCCAGCCTGTCAACCTCCTTGAAGAAGATGGATGGAACTATCAATAAACCAATAAACCAAAGGCAGACAGATGCAAAGCAGTGGTGCTTGTGACAAGAAACTACCTGGAGGAGAGACAGGGCAGAAGTCAATAAGGCAGCTTATTACAGCCAAAGCTGATAAGTGATATGATCGTCAATAAGTAGAGACTGAGTCACCTGGGAGAATTCATGTCCCTTCAATCAGGAAAGTCAGAGTGGGTGGCAGATGCAACCCTGTGTCTCATCCTCAGAATGGTATAAACTCTTTCTCCACTCTCTACGGACAATAGTCATTTGGAGACAGGAGAATAGAGCACACACATCTGGACCAATGACTTCTCAACTCCACGCTGCACTGACAGTTTGGGGGGAAGGAGTGTTGCCTACAGTTGCAGCATCATGTCATGTCACTCTCTCTAGCTTATCACCAAGGCAATGATAATTTTGTTTCTTCAAGATGAATTATTTTCCAAGAAACTTTTATCCAAGAGCCCAAATGGGGTTAAAACGCAATTACTCTGCATTCTATTCTAACTTACATGTACTTGTCAGAAATCATTAATCTATCAATGAATATGACGATGATGAATGATGATGATGCTTCATTGTCAAGATGTACAAAATTATTTCACACGTGACTATGCATGTCATTCTGCACACTAAATGATAAAAGATCAGCAATAATTGAAGAAAAGTTCATAAAGGCTGTGTGAAGTCAAGATGATTATGATCTAGGCATATTATTTCTGAGATCTCAAATGGTTCTAAACTCTAAGACAAAATAAGATCATTTCAAATATTTTCTACTATAAAACTCTTCCAACAATGTATGTATGTTTTTGTAGATATGGCCTCTCTGTTATCTTATGTGGCTGAATATATTGAAAAGATAACAAAGGAAACACATATCAGTGTGGCATTTTCTACCATTGTTATTAAGAAAGTATTTACAAAACAGGAGTGTCTGGGTGGCTCAGTCGGTTGAGCTTCTGACTTCGGCTCAAGTCATGATCTCATGGTTCATGGGTTCGAGCCCCACATTGAGCTCTGTGCTGCTAGCTCAGACCCTGGAGCCTGCTTCAGATTCTGAGTCTCTCTCTCTCTCTCTGCCCTTCCCTTGTTCGTGCTTTGTCTCTCAAACATAAACAAACATTAAAAAAACTTTTAAAGGTTCATTGATATATTGGTAAGAAACTTATTCCATAATCAGAAGATTCAGATAAATCTGATTCCTAAGAGAAGTCTGTGTTAACTTCTTTAACTATAGTGCACATTTGATTAAGCTGACTCTAGGCAGCATCACCAGGCTTACCCTTCACTAGGGAAGTGTGAAAACCTCAAGAGATTCAATTCCTTCCAGGCCATCTCAGATTACTAATCATGATCATGAATTAATAGGATGTCAGGGTTTGGTTGGGAGCAGAGTAGCCAAATATAACATAGGGCTTGTGGTCAATTTTGAATTTCAGATAAACAACAAGTAACTTCATTTTTTTGTTTCAAATTTTTATTTAAATGGTAGTTAGTTAACATATAGTGTACTATTAGTTTCAGGAGTATAGTTTACTGATTCATCACTTACATATACCACACAGTGTTCATCACAGAGTACCCTCCTTCATACGCATCACCCACAACAAGTAACTTCTTGATGTAAGTGCATCCCATTAAATATTTAGGATGTACACTGAAACATCACTGTTTCCCTGCAATTCAAATACAAAGTGTTCTGTAATTTTATTTGCTAAGCCTGCCTACCCTAGAGCCAGATTCCTGGTATTTCCCTGCCAAGCAAAGGCAAAAACTTTATTTTTCTGATTTGGGCTTCCTGTACTTGTCTTTCACAGACCACTTGAGAATTCTCTAATTCCCAGCTCTCTTGACCCACTGCACATAGGCACTTTGTGCAACTTCAATTGCCTCCGTCAATCTTGCCTCTGTCCAGATTTAATTTAAACCTCAGGCTACACTGCAGCATTTGTCCAATTGTTCTCCTCCCCATATATAAGTCATTCTTTGGCACGTTGCTCAGTGGAATTCCAGGTAAAGAATATATGAATACAAGCCAGGACCAGGTCAGTTATCCTCAGAGCTGGTTTATTTCCTCATTTTCTTCCTGCTCGGAATCTACTGCAATGTGAATACAATATTAAAACCCCCAGCATGATGTGAAACCAGACCAGCAATAAAAAGAAAACCATCCATCTAATAATTTGTCCCATTACAATAATGGAATGAGATCATCCAAATAGTAAGTTTTCAGCGCTCAGCCGCTACATCCCCCATTGCACTATGTCTGCCAGAACTCAATGTTATTTTCCACCTGTGGCTCAATTCGCTCCATCCTCCTCCCTTTTGCCTTATTACCCTCACCTGCCAAAGCCTAACCAAGCACCCAAGGTGGCTGCAATGGACAAGATCCGGAAACCTAAATTGCACTCAAAACCAAAAGGCAATACTGAAGCTTATCCTATTGCATAGTAGGGCTGTTTTGCCTTCCCAAGTTCAGAAGAGATTCCTTTCCTATTGTCTGACACTGTCTCTAAGTGAAGTTTGGACACACTGTGTCATGTGCCAGTTGCTCAGACAAGTCAGGAATCAGGTGAAGAAATGCTTTAGCACAACTGGTTAATATTTAAGGAGAAAGTAAGTTCAATATTTTTCATTGAGTTTTCTAAATTAGAAAACTGACCACAATTCAGTTGTTTGAACTTTGTTTCCCATTAAAGCTCCTAAAACTGTTGCTGGTCTTTTTCATTTATGGGTTGCAATTAAAAAAAAGTGAGCCTTGAAAATAATGATCTCAAATGAGCATGGTCTTCCAATATTAGAAGAGCCTGGTCATTAGTCATTTATATCTATTCCTCTTTTAAAACAAATTATTTTCTGCCTTTTAATTTGTCTTATTAGAAAATTATTGTTTCCAAAATTAAAGGAAACTATTTTAATTCCGTGCTTCCCAAAGTCCTATAAATAAAGAAATAAAATACATTACAGGACCCTTAAGAACCCCACAAGGTACTAATAAGAGCTTGAGTGGCAGTTTCAATATTCCAATAAGTGTTACAAGACATTAAGCATAGAACCCAACAAAACACTGCTTGCAACAAATTCTTAACTTTAAGCTAGTTTACTGTCAAGTCAAAACAGCTGCCGCCTAGTAAGTATTTGTATATATGCTTTGACTATTAAGTGGCTATCCTAACAGATGGCTATTGCTTATTAGGAAAGAAAGCTTTCCAAAACATTGAAGTAAAACAGAAACAAAAATTGCATCTTTACCTCACACGCTATACCAAAATCAATTTAGGTACTATAAATATCAGAAGAATCTATATGTGAATCTTCTACAAACATGAAGATATAAAAAAAATATTCTAAGTGAGACATCAAGGTAGAAACACTAAAAAACTTATTAATTATATTTCACAAAATAATTTTTATTTGACAAAAAATGTGAATAAAATTAAAAGGCAAACAATCACAGATAACTGAAAAATGACAACATGTTAAGATGATACCACATAACAACTTTTTATAAATCAAATAGAATGATATCAATAAAATAGGAAAAATCATAACAAAGGTCAAAATCTATTAACTTTAGTTTTAAAATATAGCCCATCAGTTCTGGGAGGCACACATTTAAAACAATATTCATTTCTACTTATCAGACTAGAAATTATTTTCAAAAGTGATCATGTCCAATGTTTTTGAGAGTAGGTGGGAGAGGAACTCTTCACACTAGTGATAGAAATGTTACGTAGAGAAAATACAGCAGCAAGCATCAAAATTGGAAAAAAAAAAGATTATAACCCTGCCTTAGTAAGGTTGCCTTCACTTTCAAGATTTTTTTTAACGTTTATTATTGACAGACAGAGAGAAACAGACCATGAGCGTGGGAAGGGCAGAGAGAGGGGGAGACACAGATCCGAAGTAGGCTACAGGCTCTGAGCTGTCAGCACAGAGCCTGACCCGGGGCTTGAACTCACAAAGTGCCAGATCATGATCTGAAATGATGTCAGATGCTTAACCAACTGAGCCACCCAAGCACCCCAAAGATTTCTTTTAAGTAATCAGGAAGATGAACAAATACTAAGACCGCCTGTCACATTGTCTACATAAAAATATTAATAACAGCATTTTTATTATGAAGAAAATTATACAATCTGAATGTCCAGCAATAGGAAAGATACAAACCACACAAAGATTAATGTGTTTATTGATGCCACACATCAATAAAGTATTTATATCAAAATTGTCTAGATAAGACTTTTGGTACCAGCCACGCTGGTATAGACCCACTACAGTCTGTCTGTCTGTCTGTCTGTCTCTCTCTGACCTAAAATTTCTGAACAAAATATAAAAAGCAACTGTCTGGGATTCTGAAGAGTTAATAATAGTAGTCAGAATGGTGATAGAGGCCAAACTTGATGATCCTAAACAGGTGGAATGACCATCTTTTTCTTGCCCAGATTTTATCTACAAGCCCCTCTTCTGTAGTATTCCGCAGTGGGCTTGGACAGCAATGGTATCGGTCTATTTCTGGCTAGAGAGCCAGGAAAAGGAATCTCTGTAAGCAGGGAGGATTTGGGGACTTTCCTTTTCCTCTTTTGTTTCCTTTCAATTCCATTCCATTTTATTTTACTTTTAGTTTAATTCGATTGATTATTTCTGCTTTTCCTTTCAGGCCTACCCTTGACTCCCTAGTTGCAGAGATGCCTTTGCAGGGGGGGGGGGGGGCTCTGGTAAAACCCAGGAAATAAAACAGAACCCATGTCTTTCTGTACAGAGAAACTGCAAAAACAAAAAATACGTGACCCGAAGAGTGAAGGGATCTCCATTATTTTGTTGCTTGTCTTGTTACACCGCATTGTCCAAACATGAGGTAGTATGTGGGATAAAACTCTGAGGAAAACAAACAGACAAAAAGAAAACAAAACAGATAAACAAAAAACTCTCTGCCTTTAGAAGCAGAGGACTGGAAAGAGTTAACCCTGGAGCTAGAGATTGTGGAAAGAATACTGAAGACAAGCAGACCTGGAAAAGGGGTTCCCCAATATTGTGTATGAAGCAACCTAAGTCCTGGGCTAATGCGTGAGCTGCAGATATGGGGGAAAGGCCACACGCAGCGGAACAAGGGCTTTGAAAATAGAACTGACCTTGAAATGACCACCCACAAAAGACAAAACGGTCAAAACCCAACTAGGCTGGTAGGCTTCTGAAATAAAAATGAAATCAACACTTGGAAAAGGATTATGAAAAGACCTAGGGGTTGAAACAGAAAATTAAACATATCTAGAGCACAATTCAAAATTGTTACACATAAAAAGAAAAAGAAAACTATGACAAATTCTCAAGCAAAAA
>PISW01013588.1:0-25511 GCA_004023785.1 Mungos mungo
GGGGGGGGGGGGGCAGAGGGGCGGAGCCTGCTGGGGAGTTGGCAGCGAAGCCGTGGCTGGTGGTCCTGGGATCCCGTGACAGTCCCGGCACTCACAATTCGGTCGGGGGGCGGCGTGCTCCCGATGAAACACTCCACCTTGCCACCGTCACCCCTGACGGCATACTGCACCGCCTCGCTGGAGATGATGGGGGGCCCTGTGGGCAAGGAGACGCAGTCAGGGCTGGCCCCACGTGGCAGCTCCTGCCCGCCCCAGCCCAGCCCCAAGGGCCGCTCACCGTTCACGTAGAGGGGCACCTCCCTCTCGGCCACTCCGATCCGAGGCACGATGGCCCGGCAGGTGTACGTGCCGGCATCGGCCTGGGTCACTGACTTCAGCAGCAGCTGGTTGCTGTTACTCAGGACCTGGGCAGAGAGAGCAGCCTCGGGTGGGGTGCCAGGAGGCCTAGGCCCCTGGTCCGGGGGCCCCCGCATTGGACACATTGGAAAGAAAGCGGGAAGGGCCACACGTGAATGCCCAGAAGGGAAGAGGGTGCGTCCCCTGACGCTAAACAGGGCGTCTTGGGTTGCGGTGGCTTAACAGAGGGTGCAGCCTCTCTGATGGTCTGGCCTAGAGCTTTTCCTGCTGAACAAGGTAGGATGTTCCAGCCGGGACCCCGGTTCTGCAGTCGTGGCCCGAACTCTCTGACACAGGCAGCTCCAGAGCTGCGGCATTCAGCTCCTCACCCTCCTGTGTAGACCCAGCCCCTGGATCTGCTCCCCGCCACACGGGGCATGCCCCTCCCACCGCCACTGAGCTGGCCAGCCTTCTGCAGGGAGAAGCAGGTCTTGGTCTTCCGCGCAGACCTCCTCCTCCCCCAAATCCCAGGACCCTAGAAGCACTCTGGCTTCCTCAGGAAAAGTAGGGCTACCCCTCCCTCGCCCCCCCCCACCCCGCAGAGCCCTTCCCCACCCGACCCCCACCCCAGAACCCAAGACAGGCAGCAGGCATCTTACCATGTTTGAATCCTTTTTGGTCCAGGTGAGGGTGAGGGGCGGATTCCCCACCCAGACACAGGTGAGGGTCACATCAGAGCCAATATCTGTGGTCGTGGGCTTGGGGTCGACTACGATCCGGGGGGCAACTGCACAGAAGAGCACACTAGTCACCGTCCCGGTCTCATCGGGGGTCAGCCCTAACCGATCCTGTTTCCCTTCTGCTGCCCTCCCGCCTCCCCACGCCTGTCCAGGGTCCCCAACCCCAGCCTGGACCTTTAAAGGCCCCGCCCCTCTCCAGCCCCGCCCCCTCTCCAGCCCCACCCTCGCAGCTGCTCACAGTGGACGTTGACTAAGGTGCTGACATTGGTGCTCCCCACTTTGTTGTGAACCTCACAGGACACAGGCTCCGTGAAGAAGGAGTAGTCGACATTGGTCTGATAGCGACTCTCGTGGGCGTCTTCAATCAAGAAGCCCCCCTTGGCCCACCTGGGGAGACGGCAACACAGAGCGGATCGAGGCTTGGAGCCCGGTGGCCACCTCCAGCGGCGCTACGCCGCCCCCTGCACCCCCACTCCAGGCCCAGGGTGCCCCAGCCCCCCACGCCTTGCACCTGTAGCCCAGGATCTCGGGGTTGGCCGTGGCCTGGCACGTGAAGACAACGCGCTCTCCCTCCTGCACCGTCTGTGGCTCAATGGACAGGGTCACCGTGGGCGGGTCTGCAAAGCCGGGGGCGGGAAGGGGCTTGTCTGTCCCTCGAGTTTCTTTATCTTTCTAACACACACCCCCAGCCCTCCCCACTGCGCGGAGACCTGGGAATCGGAGGTCACGTTGCATCAGCTCCAATAAATAGGGCATCTTCCTCACCTGCACCCTGCAGAGCCTCCAGAGGGCCGGCCAGGGTGCAGGACCCAGGCTGCCACTGAAGGGACAGTTAGCTGGTGGATGTAATGGTGCTTTGTGGCCACGAGGCGTCAGGGTGGCCCCACATGGCTCGCTGAGGGGGTGGGGGAGGGGCATCTCCAATGCCTGCCCAGCTCCCTCCCTCCTGTGGGTGGAGGGACTGCTCTGAACATCCCCAGAGTGGCAGACTGCATTTGGGGATACTCTTACACTGTCATTTCAGTGCCCTCACGGCCCCGAGAGGCAGGAATAGGCCTGAAGTCCCTTCTCTGAAGCCTCTGTTTCAGAATTTGGCATTTTTCACATTTTAGAAGGTACTGGTATGCACAGACCATGGCTCTGTCAGATCCTCCAGCGGGGTCTGGGCCACACCCCACAGTCACAGAGGGGTGAAGCAAACGTTTTGCCCGCAAATCACTTCTAGTTTGGGATTTCAGAGAAAGGATCGTAGGTCCGGACCCGATTCTCTTCCAAGTATACGGAATTGGAAACTGAGGCTCGGAGAAATGAAAGCACAGCGAAAGTCACATGCTGGATGAGACCCTGGGGCTAGCAGCCTGACGGCGGATGCCTCCTCTCTGGCCCCCGGTGCCCACGGCCGCTGGGGGCTGCCGCCAGGGACCCAGGGGATGTGGGCAGCGAGCGTCCGTCCTGGGACCCCCGGAGGATTCTCTGAGGGCGCCCACCCCTCCTTCCTCACCCCGCCCCTCCACCCAGCTCCGCGGTGGGACCCCCGCTCACGGTGCACGTCCAGCTCGATGGACGTCTCCTTGCCACTGGGGACGGCTTCGTTCACGCTGCGGCAGGTGAACACACGCCCGATGTCCAGGTCTGTGGGGTTAATGAGCAGCCGGCTCGTGGTGGTCTCCCTCTTCCCGTCCTTGAGCAGCTCCTGGGGCGCGACAAGCGGGGGGCCGGGTCAAGCTAAAAGCCCTCCGCCCCCCCGCCCCTCAGTGCGGTCAGGGTGGCCCAGAGAAGGGCTTGTGGTGCGGGGCACGTCAACTTGTACCAGAAGTGCGCTCCCCCTCCCCCACCCCTGGCCTGTCCCACAGGTTTGCTTTTCAATTAATAGACTTAATTCTTGAGAGATGTTTTAAGTTTACAGAACAACTGAACAGAAAATACACTGAGTCCCCACAGGCCCTGCCCCTCGAACCCCAGTTTCCTCTGATGAACACGATCCGTGTGGACACCGCAGGCCCACAGCTGAGGAAGGCACGTCGGTGCATCCTTACTGAGCCTCCTGTGTCCTCCCGGCCCTGGGGTTCTGAGCCTCGTTCCTGGGACGTGTGGAGTGCAGGGCAAGTCCCTCCTGTCTGCAGTCTCCGTGGCCGTCCCGGCCCGCAGGACCCCCCGTCAGTCTGTCCTGCTCTGCTCCGGGCACATGGAGCCTGGCCTCGTAGGGACTGTGTGGGCGTGCACGGGCGCTGGTCTCTCCTGCTAGACCGTAAGCCCCCGCAGGGAGGGGGGGCTCCCAGGCCGACTCATGGGCCCAGGGGTGGCCAACCCGGGGCCCCTGAATGTGGTCACGGGGCCCGGAACTGCTGTCCACCTTGCAACCGCCTAAGGGAAACCACACTACTGCCAGCGCGGGGCCCTGCATGGTGATGGCCACACGCACGCCCTTCCCGGGCGGGAGCAGGGCCAGGGCGGTGCGCTAGTCCTGGCCCTGCTGCTGCTTCCCAGGGCTCCGCCGTCTCTAGTAAGTGCAAGAGAGGGGGACCCCAAATGGCCATGAACAAGTCAGGCCGTTTGGCAAAACATCTCACGATGTGTAGCCCTTAAGGAGAAAGATGGCAGATGTCTTGGTGGTAGGTTAAGCACCTGTGAGGCCAAATTCTCTTTAGTCAAATGGGGAAACTAAGGCCAGAGAGCAGAAACCTGCCCAAGGTCACATCCCCGTCAAGGGGAGAGCTAATTCCTCCAGGGGCTGCCCTGTGAGGCACATGGGCGGGCAGGGGTCCCCCAGCACGGAGAGGGCTGGGCACACCTGTGTGTCTGCTCACGGCCAGCACAGGGGACCCCGCACAGCAGGAGGTGTGCATGCCGATTCCAGCTCCACCCAGAAGGCCACCCAATGACTTCCCTGTCACAGCTTTCTCGCTACGCGAACAGGGGAGCTTGGCCACATCAGCGCCTCACTTGTCCAACCGGGCAAATGCGCCAACTAGAGGCTGCAGGTCGAGATGCTCAGGGGAGAGCACAGCCCAAGCCGACTATAAGCCCCAGCTGTGCTGCAGGCCGGCTGTGTGGCCTTGGGCAAGGCAGTGACCTCTCTGGCCATCTCTGTTGAGTAGGAAAGAGCACCTGCCTCACGAACTTGTGGGGACTCAGAGGGACTGTCCACCAGGAGCTCAGCGTGCACCATGCCTGGCATGCAGCAGGTGCTTAATCAATGCAGCTGCTGCTGCTAGTACTTAGTCTCTGCTGACCACCGAATGCACCGTGAACCTGTGTGCACTGGGCCCATGAGTCGGCCTGGGAGCCCCCCCGCCCTGCGGTGGCTTACGGTCTAGCAGGAGAGACCCAGCGCCTGTACATGCACACACAGCTCCCTCCTCCTCTCTGATCTCAACCTTCCCAATCACATGATGAGATGGTGGGACCAGGTGGGCCTCCAAGGTCTCCTCTCGGGTCTGTGGCCCCTGAGTCTGGGTCGGACCCACGTGGGAATGAAAGATGACCTGAGGGGGCCCATGGGGCCAGGAGGGGGCAGGCAGCGCCTCACCGTGCTGGCCACTGCACCCTCCTGCTGCGTCCCGTCCCGGAACCAGATGATGGTGGCGGCCGGCTTGGCGTTGAAGGCTCGGCACGTGAGGTTGTGTGGCGTCCCCGCCTGCAGCAGGATCACGGGGCCGCCATCGATCCGAGTGTCCTCTGGGGGGACTGCAGGGTGAGCGGGGCAGTCCCTCAGGGGGTGGCCAGCACCGGTGGCCAAAGCCCCCCCCAGGGGCATCCCTCCCTCTACACGTCCACCCCGTGGCAGGGTGCTGCCGCCCTCACCCCTGTACCTGCTGTTCCTGGGGGGCTGCGCCCCAGGCCACCCGCACAGCCCCCCAGGTCTTTCCCAGCCCGTGTGGCAGATGAGGGGGTGGTCTCGACCAGGGCACCGCTGGCTAAGACGATGCCACTTCCCAGTGCAGACACCTCTGACGGCCGCTAAGCGCCACGGGCGCCGTTGCTGGCACCTCAGCCAGCGGGTCAGGCTCCCTCCAGCCAGCCCTGCCCTCTCCTGCCTCCTCCTCCTCACCCCTGCTGTCCAGTCCCCTGCCGCACCCGCCAGCCAGACCACCGGTGGTTTCCAGGCAGGTGCTCTGAGCTCCTGACCTCCCCGGGGTGGGGGGGGGTTAGGGGAGGGGGCTGTCCAGGCCTGAGGAGCAGGGCCACCCCTTCCTCCCTGGCATCCCCCGTCTCCGGTACCTACAAGTGGCCAGGCTCTTGCTAACAACTTAAGGGATCGAAGGGGTCAGATTTCTGATGCCAAGAAATGGGGGGTCTTTTTGTGTCCTGTCCCCACAGGCTCCTGAATGCTCAGGCGATCAGATCACATGTCCCTTGAAGGCAGGGCTGCCTCTCTGAAAGCCGGAGGCCCAGCACAGCTCGGGGATGTTAGCTGAATGGATGAAGAAGGGATGAAGAGATGGAGGCGGGATTTTGATCAGGATCGTTCTGCTGCACTGTGTTCATCCGGGGCCAAACGGCCGTGCTCGCCTTGTGCTGGGAATGACCATGAAGACCCAAGGGGCTCTCGGGAGACAGCCCTTTCGAGCCGGGCCTCGAGGCCCGTGGAACCTGGAGCCGGGCAGGGCTGTCCTGGGGCGTCGGAAACGTGGGCCCCTAGCTGGGGGGCTGTCCACGTTGGGCTCACTGCGGATGCACAGCGGTCATCTCCAAGCAGGCTGCCCTGTCTCCAGCCCTGGCACATCTGTCTCCCTGCTGTGTGATCTCAGCTGAGGCCCCCGGGCCAGAGTCTCCGTCCCTTCAACAGGGGCCCTCGTGAAGGTCACCTGGGGTGCCGGGTCCGGCCTGTAATGTGCAGGGCCCGTGTGACATGTGACGGCTGTTCGCTCCGCTGCTCGGACGATAGCAGGTGACCCGCTGGAGGCCTGGTGCCTCCCCTTGGCTAGCTGGTGGGCCCGGGGCTGGGGCCACACTTTCAAGTGGGACAGCAAGGAGTTCCAGGTGGAGAGAACCGGATAAAGAGCTAGCACTCAGGGCGTGCTGGTCTGCACGGATCCCTGCAAGGTCGGCTGCTGTCTCGTCCAGGAAGAAGGTCCTGGATGAGGACACGGGACGCCATGTCCCAATGCAGGAGCATCCCCCCTCCCCCGCACTGCCGCGGGAAGGCTCCCGGCCCCAGAATGCTGGCAATGCCCCCCTCGATCGGGGAAGGCCCTTCCTCTCTTGCCTCTGTCACTGACCCTCCTTTCTCTTCGTTTCTGGGGCAAAGGCAACAAAGCTGGTGAAGGGCCTGCCCGGCCACCAGTTAGAGGGCACGCGTCCGTGAGCAGCCCTGTTTATGCACATACTTTGGTGATTTGTAACAAATCCTATCAACACGCACGTGTGTGTGTGTGTGTGTGTGTGTGTGTGTGTGTGTGTGTGTGTGTAAAATTCTAAAAAAGAACACGCCTCTGTGAAGTTGAAACGAGACCACGGACGTGAAGCCAACTGTAAACTGTGATGTGACGGGCGGTGTTTCCGCCGCTCGCGGAGCGCGGACCAACGTGGCAACGGGCCTGGTGCTGGGACTGTGGTCAGCCCTCCCCACGGGGCATCCTGCGTTAACCCTTCCGCGGCAAACACCGGTAACCCCGTTTGCAGGTTAGGTACTGAGGCTCAGAGAGGTTAAGAAATGTGCTCAGAGGCGGGAGACCGAGCTAAGTGGCGGGGCCGGGGCAGGATGGGCGGTTGACCCCGGAGCCGTGCCCATCCCCGTGGCGCTGCAGTAGCGGTGGCTGCATGTGAGGGGGGGCTGCTGGCCTGCAAGTCCACCCCGTGTCCGTGCCCGGCCTGCAGTGGGGGCGGGGAGGCCACCAGGCACTGGACATGGCCCACGCTGGGCGCTGCCCTGCCCAGACCCCGGTGCCACGAGCCACGGAGGATGGAAGCAGGTGAGCAGGGAGCCTGTCCCCAGCCCGTGTGGCAGCAGGGGCTGAGGTGGAGACAGCAAGGGAACGCTCTCACCTCTTTGCATCCTGGGGCCCTGCCCCCTGTGCGCCCCAAATCACCGAGACAGGCTGGGGGGGCCCACGCGCTGCATACGGACCGTATCCTCCAAATACTCCACCCAACGCCCCCATTGGGCGCTCTCCCTCCGTGGCCTGCAAGCTTTTTTAACAAGGTCCTCCTCCATCTAGAATCCCGCTGATCTTCTCTTCCAGGAAGCCTTCCCTGAGTGAGCCAACCCACAGGATGCCATTAAAAGCCCCCTTCCTACGATGCCCAGGGGCTTGGCTGGCCTTTTGTGGACTCTTTCTCTGTCTCTGGGGGTGGTGGGGGAGAGGGAAGAGAGCATCAGGGCCTTCTCGTTAGGATGGGAGACCTCCAGGATCTCTCGGAACCCAAACACAGGCCATTGGGGGGGAAGGAGAGATAAGGACTCCCAAGAACTTCATGTTCCCGCAGTTGGCCCTGGCTGGCATGGGGCTCACACGCACCCCAGCGAGGGATGGGAGGTGCCGTCATGGCAGCCCACGCCTATCCCTGGGGCCCACCTAACCCCCTCCAACTGGATGCCATGCCTCGATCGGAGAGGAAGAGCCCTCAGTCCCCGCCCTGTGGGGCCCTGACACCCTGTCACCTCACTGCCCTCCTGGTTCACAGCTCCCTGGGCAGAAGCGGCAGAGAGAAAGCTGCTAAGGGAAGGCTGGTGTCGTCAGGACATGTTAGGGATGGGCAGACTGATCTCCCCGAGTCGTGACCCCTTTGGGTCACGGTGCCAAAATGGCCCTGGTGTCCTGACTGCTAGTCCAGCAGTTCCCGGACAGAAGGAAGACTTCCTGTCACTTCTCATGCCCTCCCCAATCCAAGCTCAGCGTCTCAGCTCCTCCCTCCCCAAGGGCACCCCCACTTCGCTGGATTTCAGGAGGAAGCAGGGAAGGGACAGCGTGGAGGAGGAAAGGGAAGAAGGAGAGGCATGGGCCCCCTGACCCAGCGCTCAGCCCTTGGGGCTCATTCCTTCCGGTCCTGCTCCCCCGAGGCTCCCCCGAGGCCCCTCAGTGCCCAGGGAGAGGAGAGGGCATGGTGGAGGGGGGTAGGGGCTGAGTGAGGAGCAGGAGCCCAAGGGCAGCTGCTGGGGCTGGAGGCAGCAGGGGGAGGACAGGAGAGGCTCCGTCACGGACAAGCCTGGGCCAGGAGGGGGTGCGTCTCTGCCACCTCGACTCTGCCCCAGGGGGAGCCTCATGTCCAGCCGGACACAAAGGATGCCGGGCCTCAGGCGCCCACAGTCCCTCCAGGGGAGGCACACATGCCTGTTGCCCTCTCCTCTGCCGGACTCGGCCTTGGGAGGCGTTTAGAGAAGGACTTGGGGGGCGGGCAGCAGGACAAGCATGAGGCCAGGAAGTGAGGAGTCCCGGGGACACGGGGAGAGACCCGGAGGCGGGGGTGGGTGGGGCTGGGGCATTACTGAGCACGGTGAGCTTGGCCCGCCGTGAGCGCAGGGCGGCCTCCGTGGCCTGGCACTCGTAGGAGGCGTCGTCAGACAGCTCGGCGTCCGTGATCTCCAGGTTGTACTGCCCAGCGTCCGCAGAGCCCACGACCCGGTACCGCGGCCAGGCTGCAGACACACACAGGGCAAGCGAGGTGAGCCCCCCGCCCCCCACCCCCAGCCAGCCTGGGAACCAGCCTGGACTGCCCGGGCCCACGAGGATCCTGTCCCCACTCCTCACCCCCACGCTGGGGGCCAGGGCTCCTCCCCCCACCCTGGCCCGGGAGCGCGTCTCGGCGGCTAAGATGGGGACGGCGTCCCAGGTGTGACGCCATGATGTCACCCCCGGAGCAGGAGCGACAGGGACGCCCAAAGGGGGAGGTGAGCAGAAATCTCCAGAGCTGTTTGCAGACAAGTGTCTCTCATGAAAATAGGAAAGAAAGAGGGAAAAAAAGCAGAGAGAAAAAGAGGGAGAGAGAGAGGGCATGTGGGCGCTGGAAATATAGGGCATTGCAGCACAGATGGGCCTCCCTGGGGGCAGCGGGAGCCGGGGCAGGCCAAGGCCGCACCCTCACTGCGATGCGAGGGGCGGGTGAGGCAGGGTCCTCCGGGCCCCTGAAGGAGCCCCTAACCCATACAGTCCCCGGAGAAGCCATGGCTGCGGCAGGGGGACCTGTGAGCCTCCGGACCCCTCCCCTGCGGGCTCGCACCCCCTCCCGGGCACCCTCCTCCCGGGCTCCCCACCAGCTCCCTCCCATTATCTCCCTCCGTCCAGGGAATATCGATCCTTCTCACCCCATATCTATTGATCTCTCTCTCTCAGTTTCTCTCTCTCTCTGTCATCAATAGACCCACCAGCCCGCCTCTCTCCCTGCATAGACAAATGCCCCTCTCTGGACCAACCTGCAGACCCCAGAGCAAACGATCTTAAACCCTGGACAACAAAAAGAATAAAAATGCACAGCCCCCCTCCCGCCCGCCCCCCTCCTCCCCACGCTTCTGTCATGACACTGTTTCACTGTGACCATGACCTGTCACACAGCATCTTCTCTCGTTTGGTTCAAAAGTCACAACGCCACTCCTAAGCCTGTGTGACGATCGTACCTATTTTTACACAGTAGTAAAGTGAGCCCCAGAGAGGTGGAGTGGCTTTCCTAGGCCGCCCAGCTCGCAGGCGGCAGAGGCAGGACGAGAACGAGGTGTCTGATTCCGCACCCACGGCCGGGAGGCCCCCCCCCCAGGTCCCCCCCCTTGCTGGGTGATACAGGAAGCTGCTGGGCTTGTGGTACTGAATCGTTGTGTGGGCTCCAGCACTGGCTGCACGGTGCTTAATAAAGTCTTCTGGAACGCCTAGATAAATAAGCGCTCCGCTCATGTTAAAATGGGTTTTCGGCCTCTGAGCAGACGTCGCCTGGGCAGAGGCAGGAGAGGGTCTGGAGCAAAGCCAGGCTGGCGGGAGGCGCCTGCAGGACCAGGGTACCCGTGCCCTCTCCCTGGTTCCTGCAGGAGACTCGGCCTCACCTCCTACCCGGAGGACCTCTCCTCCTGCCGTCTGTCTGTCTGTCTGTAGCTCTCTTATGTAAAGGTCTCTGGTTTTCCCTCCATCTCTCTGGCAGAAAGGCAGAGCTTTGGGGCTGGGAGGGCAGTGGAGGCAGAGCCCAGGAGGAGAGAGGAGAGGCTGGGTCTCACACAGGTGGGAGAGGGGAGGCTGGAGCACAGAGAAAAGACGCAGAGAGGAGCTAAGGAAGGGCGATGGCCCAGGGGTGTGTGCTGGGTTGGGGCACAAGGACAGGCGAGCCGGATGCTGGCTGGGGGGCAGCCCACTCACCTTTGAGGCCCTGGCCCATGCCCAGCGCCAGCCCGTCCTTGGTCCATTGCACGATGCCCGAGTAGTTGAGCAGCACGCAGGGGAGCACGGCCCGCTGACCCGCCACCACCGTCTGGTCGGCTGGCTCCTGGCTGAAGCGCGTCTGGGTCCCTGGCAAATCCAAACGGGCACGCGGTGAGGCCACGTGGCGGGAAGGCGTCCCACCCAGGGGCCACGCCCTAGCCCCTGCCCCCCTGCAGCCCGGCCCTGCCCTCCACGGTGCACCCACTAGCGCCGGGTTCCCCCCTCCCCGCGGCCCTCTGGACTCGGTTCAGGGAGCCGAGGCTCAGCCGTCAGAGGGAGGGTGCAGCGTGTATCACGGGGCGGTGCAGCCCTCTTGTGCTACAGACAGGACACCGGGTCCAGGGGGCGAGGAAATTACCCGAGGGTGCAGGGGCGGGAGGTGGGGGGAGAGAGGGGCAGGGCTCCGCGCTCCAGGTCCGGGGCAGCTCCGCCCCCCGCTGCGTCCACAACAAGGTCATACCCCGACCCCCTCAATCCTGTGGCAGGAATATGCCACTGGACCCTTGCACGCGTCATTCGGGCCACCGTGAGGGAGCGCACGTGTGCGCCTGCGCAGCAAGCGTCCCGGAGAAGGCGCGCGGTGGCCCACAAGGGCAGGGGTGTCCACAGGCCGCCTGGGTCCCCGAGGGGCCACGACAGGCCCGGAGCCCACTGCTCCGCACACTCGCCCCCCCGCCCCCGCGGGGCTGCCCCCTCCTTGCCCCCCACCGAGGGTCCCTGACAAGCCTCGGGGTCCACTGCTCCGCACACTCGGCCCCCCCGCCCCCAGCTCAGGGGCATGAGTGCGGACCCACGGACACAGAGCCCCGTGTGCCGCCGGCGCTGTGGGGGACGAGCGCGCGTGTGACGGCTGCTCTCTCCCCCCGCTGCCGAGCCACACATGGCTGCCCGGCTGGCCGCCCGGCCCGGAGCGTTTGATTAGAGAGCTGCAGAGTAATTGCCTTTAATTGTGGAGCCCAAATGGAGCAGGGAATTGGATTGCGGCTGCTCCCCTCCTCGGCTTCCCCCCACGCTACCCCCCTCCCCCAGAGCCGGGCTGGTCCACCGGTGGGGCGCGCCTGGGCACCTCGCTCCAGCTGCGGGGCTGTGGGGAGAGGGAAGACGGTGAAGGGGAAGGTCTGCGGCCTCCGAGCTCGTCCCCAATCTGTCAGCTTTGTCCAGAGCTCAGGGGACTCCGCCCTCTTCTTTCCCTCCCCAGCTCCCAGGTCTCTGCAATCCCCAAACCCAGCCCTTTCCAAAATTTCTCTTTCCTTGCATCGCTCCTATGTGTAAGCAGAGGGAACCTGTCCCTCCTCATTCTGAGACTTCCCTCAAAGCCACCAGAGACAGACAGACCCCAGGTTTCATCCCCTCCCTTCTGTTTCCTCCTCCAGCTCCATTTCTCCCTTTCTCTCCAAACTGGCCCTACATTCCCTTCTTCCAGGAAGTCCTCCTGGATTGATCCCTTAGCTCCTCTGACAAACACAGTTTGTCCCATCACCCACCCAGCTGTCACAGCTTTATCCATGACTTTCCTGTCCCAAACTATAAGAGTCCATGCCCATGTTTTTGTCATGGGGTAGAAGGCAGCTGGTGGGTGGGGGCC
Organism: Mungos mungo; assembly: GCA_004023785.1. Classification (NCBI taxonomy): domain Eukaryota; kingdom Metazoa; phylum Chordata; class Mammalia; order Carnivora; family Herpestidae; genus Mungos; species Mungos mungo. Next base: position 12,003 of record PISW01013588.1, read on the forward strand.
TTTGCAGTATCCATTTCTACCAGGAAGGGAACCTCTCCTCCAAAGCCAAGGGCCGTGCTGTCGCCTCCCTCTGAGTCTCCCTGGACATCTGACACCCACATTGTTTGCTGTACACAAAGGGGACCGAGAGAGAGGGGGCAGGGCTGGGAGTGATGGCCAGTGTATGATTTAATACAACGAGGCGGCCTCCTTACTCTCAGGGTCCGCGGGGGCGGGAACTTCGACACGGCCCCTCCCCACAGTCCACAACTCTGCTGACCTGCCCTCCAGCCCCCACTTCCAGGGATTCCAGCAGCAGGTGCTGAGATCTTGGGGGAGGGGGTGGGTCAGGTGAGCAGCCAGCATTATTAATTCAGGCATTGCCTTCATTATTATTCAAATTTATTCATATCTTTGCACATTCTCTAGTGCTGCTACAGGCTGCAAGCCCCCCCCCCCCGCCCCCACGCACGTTTCTCCTTCCCACGGCCCACAGCCCAAGTCAAGGGCTCGGGAGTGAGGTGGCCCGTCACCCCGGCTCAGAGACGGGACTTGTTTTCTCAGCTCTCTTGCGTGGGTGTCCCGCTGGTGTCCCACTGAGGTCTCCAGGACCGGGTGGCAGGATGGAGGGGGAAGCCCTGTGGTGGGAGCAGAGACGCGGACCTTGCCGGAGGGAGGAGCCGGGTGTCTTGGGGGCGCCTCTCCCCCAGCCCAGCTGACCTGCACAGTGACAAGCCTGGGCACAAACTGCAGGGTTCCTTTAGGGAGCACAGATGTCGGGGACAGACTTGCGTTTGCACAGTGCCGGTGCCCCTTCCTAACTGTGACCTTGGCCACGTCACTCTCTGAGCCTCCCTTCCTCGCTGGTAAACCAAGGCACGATAAGGCCTACCTCCTGGGTTCTGTGACACGCGGGGTCAGGCATACGGCAGGCCTGGTACCTGCCCTGCATGTGCCCACTCACTGGTGACTACAGCCCTTCCTCACCCTGGGCAGCTGGATCATTAGAGGCCCCCCAGAGACCGGAGTGGGGACGTGACAGAGAAGGTGGCATCCATCAACTCGGGGAACTAAGAGGAAAACCCGCTTTGCTTTAGGGCTACTTGAAGCAGGTTAGCCGGGAGACAGGGGGATGGAAGCAATGACCCGTGAAGTCTTCCACGACTCCCCGCTCGCCCAGAGCCCTTCTTACCTCTGCTGTGGGACGGCCCCCACTGTGCTGCCCAGCCTTGTGCCTGAGCCCTGGTGGCCCCTGGAGTCTGGGCTGTGTCCCTCAGAGCCCCAGCCCTCACCCACCCAGCACAGTGGCCTGGCTGCCAGGCCCACAGCAGGTGCTCCCAGGAAGTGAGCACTTCTGTCTCCCCCCACCTCCCACCCCATCAAGGAAAGGAGGCAGAGTGTGCCTCTTGCGAAGGCAGAGACAGGGCAGGGGACAGAAGGGGACAGGCTAGGTTGTCCCTGTGGGGACACAAGAACAGTGCTGGGGGCGGGATGCACAAGGGCACCCCCCCCCCCCGAACACACATATGCCTCCAGGGCCTGGGGGCCTGGTCCTCCCACCGTGTGTGACAGAGCGGAGCCTAACTGGGGCCAAACCGCCATCCCATCTGGGCCTGCACCGCCCTCCGGCTCCAAACATGCACTGCCACGGCTCACTGTGGGGAGGGGGGTCCCGGGGGCCTGACCACAGGCAGACCACGACCACAGCCCAGCCCTCCCTGCCCACCAGCCTGGCCTGCCCCGCCTGCCCTGCCCCTGCAGCTCCAGTGGTGGGGGGCAGGGCAGCGGGATCTGCCGGGTGTGCTCCTGGGGAATGATTTCCCACCGGCTTTGATCTGCGGCCTCCCTGTCTTCAGACACCATCAAGGGTGTGGGGGGCGTCGTGAGCAGCCACCATGAGGACAGGCGTGGGGCCACATGGACTCGGGGGGAGGGGAGGCCGGGGGGGGAGCGAGGGGTGGGAATGAGATGTGGAGAAGCAGGCAGGCAGACTCCTGGTGAGGAGGTGGAGGGGGAGTCAGCAGGGAAGGCAGCAGACTGGACCCAGTGACACAGAGAGCCCGAAGGTCACAGAGCCAGGCCAAGGCAGAGGAGCAGGCAAGCGGGGGTCCCAGAGATGGAGGAGGAGACGCAGGGGGCCTCTGGTGTACGGCACACTTCTTCCCTTTAGGCATGTGTGCCACGAGGCTGCCCAGGCTCCTGGTGCCCCCAACTGGGACAGGAGAACCCCAGGGTCCGCAGGCGGGTCAACAGCTGGGGAGACATGAGGATCCCATGGGGGGAGGGGGAGGGGGGGGCTCATGCTTGTCACACAAGCCGAGGAGGGGTCACGGCTGCAGATACCCCCATTCCCACCACCTCCCCACCCCCCACCCCTGGCCTCCTTCCTTTCAGGTTCCCTGGGCACCCCCCCCCACTGCCTCCCCACCTCTCACTTTCCAGGGCCCCCTGACTGCCCCTCCCACCTCTCGGGGCCTGGGCCCCCCCCAAGCCCCTCCCCCATTCTGCCCCCACATTGTTTGGGCTTCTGGTGACCTCACTCCTCACAGCCTGCCTTGGATTACAAGTCACTCCGGCCTGCGCTCCGGTCTCTCCCGCTCTCCTGGGAGCCCCCGGGGAACAGAGACGCTTTGATTTACCTTTCTCGTCCCTTCAGTCCCAGCAATGCCCCCTAATTATGATAACGCCCAATTACGAGATGCCAGCTTTGCGCTGGGCACCGAGGCAGGTGCCTTAGAGACACCTGGTAATCCACCGCTCGCTGGGGGCCGCGGTCTCCATTTTAGAGGAAAGGGAAATGAGGCTCAGGGCGCTTAAGGCACAGACATTATTTAGTGGCAGAGATGAGAGTGAACTCGGTCTTCTCAGATGCGTGTCCCCCGCGGGGCCGCAGCAATACTCAGGAAGCATTTCCTGGCGGCCCCCCTGCCCAGGGACCCTCCACGACTTCCGACCCACACTCCACGCCTCGGGCTCCCAGCATCACTCTGGTGGCCTCGGGGGAGGGCAGTGCTCCTCACGTGGGGCTGGCCTGAACCCCACGGCCACAAGGGACCTGGCGCTTGCGCTGTCACAGCCACACGAGAAGCTGGGCGGGCACATCCCTACGCGGAAGACAGCGTGGCCCCCAGGGCTGCGAGGACGTCCACAGCACCGAGAGGCTTCGGCGATTTGAGAAACGTTACTGTTAAGCCACCAACGTCTCCCTGCAGCAGTCGTAACAAACAGCCCCTGACTGTTAAGTGACAGTCTCGGGTCGTGCACATTCAAGGGTCGCGCACTTCCTGCGCCTGGTACCTCGTGGGACCCCGCACAGCCCAGGTCCCACACCTCCAGGGACCCCGCACCTCCAGGGCCCGCGCCTCCAGGGCCACGCACCACCAGGACCCGCGCCTCCAGGGACCCGCACCTCCCGGGACCGCGCACCCACCTCCCGGGGCCACGCATCTCCAGGGCCGCACACCTCCTGACCTGCGCGCCTCCAGCCCCGCGAACCTCTTGCCCCGCGCACCTCCTGCCCCATGCAATGAGGCAGGTGCCGTTCTTCTCCCCGGTCAGGAGCTGAGGTTCAGAGAAAAGCAACTTCCCTGCAGCCGAGCAGCTGGTGAGTAGCGGGGCCAGGAAGCAAAGCAAGGGGCCAGGACACCTGGCTCCCAGATTGTCACCGTGCCCACCTGGCCACTGCTGTCTTCCCCACTCTCACCACCGCTGGGACCTCCCGGCTCAGCCTGGCCATCGTGCAAGCTGGCCCCTTGGTGCCTCTGCATGTCCCCATGATGCCATCCCCTGGGGGACCCTCTCCTCTCCCCTCCTCAGCCCTCCCGTTCCCAGGCGACACTGCCTTCCAGCTCTGCTCTCCACAGTTGGTTACGCCAGGAGAGGCCACCTGCACCAGCGTCCTCTCCCATTCCCGCCGGGCCTGGTGAGGACAGAGGTCGAGTCCCATTTCTGACTCAGAACCAGGAAGTGACCTCTAGCGTACGGATTCTCAGACACACACCACGTGCTCCTTGTGGGCACACGAGTCCCATACGGAGCAGGTGCGCACACATGTTCGCTGGTGCACACACACCCGTCTTGCACACATGTGCGCTGGTGCACACACACCCGTCTTGCACACATGTTCGCTGGTGCACACACACCTGTCTTGCACACATGCTCGCTGGTGCACACATACCCCTCTTGCACAAATGCATGCAGGCACGTGCTTCTACACCCCACGGGCCCCTGTCTGTGTCTGGGCCTCGGCACATGCGCTCCCAGAGCCCTGCCTGCCGGGCCGGCCAGGAACCAGAGAGGGAGCGGGGCCAAGCTCCCGAGAGGCCGAGGAAGCTGGGTTGCAGAGAGGGGCTGGTGGAGGCCGGGCCCTGTCTCCCCGGATTTATCAAACGCGCAATAATGAGCCCCCTGGGCGGAGCCGTCCCCGAGCTCTGCACTCCAGATTGCTGCTGGTTCAAAGGGAAGCCTTTGATTCGCACCGACAGCTTTCAGATGGAACTAAATCTCTCCACACTGCACTCCTCCTCCAGCCCCACTGGCCCCGCTGCCTGCTCTCACATCTTCGCTCGCCCACCGTCCCCCCCAGACGCTCTCCCCAGCCCCAGCCGTTCCCTTCCTGCTCTATGAAAAATACAGCAGCCGGGGAGGGCCCCTCCCGTTGGCTTCTCTCATCTCACGCAGAAAAGAGGATTGTGATTCTCCGGGGCTGGGCCAGCCAAGGGGAAAGGAGAGGAGGAAGGGAGATTTGCACTTTTGATAGAGGAGAGAAGGCAGCAGAAGGGAGGGAGGCAGCGAGGGAGGGCGGGAGGGGTGCTGGCTGGGGCGGAGAGAGCAAGGACACGGGGCGCAGAGACACACAGATGCAGCCGAAGGGGCCTCAGGACCCTGGGGCTGTGGCTCTGCTGATCTGGAGGACACAGTCGGAAAATGTCCATATGGGACGCGGCTGTTTCGAGAAGCCCTGACAGGCGATGAACCAGGGGGCAGGAGGCTCCCAGCAGGTACCCTCGGGTGTGGCTGGGAGCAGACCTCGGGGTGAGCCCCCAGACGAGTCGGCAAACATTCAGACTGTCAGCGCCCCCGCGCTGCTGTCTGCCAGCCTTCACTTCACGGTCTGACATGAGAAAGTCACCCTGGACTGCAGGGGCCAGAGTGCCTTGACTCAACCTACCCACCAAGCTCCCCCCCCCCCCCACCTCAAGTCACGGGCAGAAGAGCCAGTCTCTCCTCCCTCCCCCCAGCCTGCCAAGCGCAGCCCGCCTGATGCCATCTCCAAGGCCAGTGTACGGTGGGGACAGCCGAAGGGGATTCTTTCCAGGGACCAGATGGGATTTTACAAGTGGCCACAATCTGGCCTGGTTTCCTTGTGTTGGAGCCGACCACAGAGGCCGGCTGCAGAGGCTGGCCGCAGGGCCCGGCTGGTCCTCCCAGTGGCACGGAGCATGGGTTTATTGGTCTGGGCCAGCGCATTAGTCACAGAGCAGGACAGAAGCCTGAAAGAGACAAGGGGGCCCGGCCCAGCACCGGCCAGGGAGGGACAGCCACGCTGTGGGCGGGAAGTCAGGGATGCGGGCTTCTCTGGTCCTGGCTCTGCCCCCACTGGGCCAGTGACTTTGGGGAAGTGGCTTCACTTGTCTGGGTCTCAGTTTCCTTAAACTATCAAGACAGGGAGCTGAACACTTGGACCCCACGGGCCTTCCCGCTGTGACGTTCTAAGATTCCACAGCATTGCGTGCTGTCCTGGGGCCTCAGCCAGACCTTGCTGACCCTCCAAGGACTCAGCACTGTGCCTGTCCCTCTTAGACTGTGAGGGAGAGAGCTGGCGCACCTGCAGCCAGGCCACTCTGGCAGCCTCCCTGGAGCGGGGAGAGGGCAGTCCATGGCTTTGTGACACTAGGACTCGGTGCAGAAGACCCAGCCAGGGACCCAGCACAAGGAGGGGAGGCCCCTCTTCACTTCCCCTCCAAGGTACCCCCCACCAGGGCTCCCTGCATCCTCTGCGCTAGGCTCAGGGTGGGGGGAGGGGGAAAGGGGGCAGACAGCCCTGGCCTCTGCGGTGACCCGTCAGCGCAGGCCCACTCACAAGGACTCTGAGCTCCCGAGCTAAGAAAGCCTGGCAGGTGCAGCTGGAAACGTGCACTCCCTCCCCTGCTGGCTCCCATTTGGGCCTCCAGCCCCCTCGGCCCTGCCAGCCCAATGATACCTGGGCCAGACCTGATCTGACAACTCTATGCAAATGCGCCCTGGCAGGGGACCCTGGGAATGTTTTCTGGGAAGGACAAGGGCACTGTGAGCCCAAGTGGGGCTGGTTGTAGCAGGAATGACAGCGGGAGCAGGAAGGGGGGTGGGGGGACGGTGGACGGTTCTGCTGAAAAACCGGATTTCAATCTGGCTTTGGTGGGCAGGGAAGGGCGGCGCGGGAGAGGGGCAGGTGGCTGGCAAGGACTTAAGGCAGACAGGAGACAGAGAGGGGAGAAGGGCGGCAGAGGCCGAGGAGGTGGGAGCCAGGCACCAGGAATGGTGCGGGAGGGGTGTGGGGAGGGGCAGCAAGGGAAGCAGGCCCTCTGCCCTCTGTCCCCACCCAGCCCTGCACCTGCTGCCCCCTAGCCTGTCCCCACGCCCGCAGAGTGGGAGGCAAAGGAGCAGAGAAAGAGGAAGGGATGGGAAGCAAGAAGAAAGGAAGGAAGGTGCTGAGGTGCCCCTGGGGTGTGAAAGAGACAGAAACAAGACAGACAGGAAAGGGAAACCAGGAAATTAAATTAGAAAGAGAGTCTGAAGGTCAGAGTGGCCCAAGGCCTTCATCACTAACCCAACACCTTTATGTGAAGAAACGGAGGGTCAGCAAAGGAGGATGTGTTGGGGACAGGTCTGCCTCCCCACTATGGAGGCCCCGTCTGCAGAGGACGGGGCCTAACCTGAAACCCTCCTCTAAAAGGAGGGAGGGGAAGGGACAGCGAGAGGGAGGCTACGGAAAAGACGGCCAGGAGGACGGAGGACGCTGGACAGTGAGGAGGAGGCCCTCGGGCCGTGCGGGAGGGGCAGGGGGTGTGGATCTGAGGCCACCTTCTGGCCAGGCCAGAGCATCTAGGTCAAAGGAAAGGAGTGAAATCCTTGAGAAATGGAAGGGATTTCAGAAAGGATTAGCGCCAGGCTGGGTCGGAGGAGAGGATGGGGAGGTGGGGGTGGGGGGCACGTCTGAGGAAATTCCAGGCCTGGTCTCTCCCCACAGAGCAGATGGCCTAGTGATGCCGCCGGCCGGGTCCCCCCACAGGCGTCCTGCGGGGGGGCCTTCCAGAGGGGTCCGTGCACCAGCCTCACCTGCTGCCAGCCTGCCCCGCCGCCCTCCCTCGCCCCGGGGCCTCGGCACACCAAGTGCAAGTTCTCCTCCTCAGCTCAAGGACGCCTTCTCAGTTGCCCCATTAGGAATGTGGCTTCCTCGTGCAGCCTGGCAGCAGCCAGAATACGACCCTGGAGTCCCCCCAACCCCACCCCACGCTGCAGCCTGGAAGGCCAGGAGGAAACGCAGGCTGCTCCCCAGACCCTCTCCGGAGAGGTGGCCTGGCACTTTGAGGACCGGTCTCCAGAAGGAATAGCATCAATTCAGAAATCCGGAAAACAGAGGTGGGCAGAAGTAAGGGGCGTTCTCTCTCCTTCACCCCGAAACCAAGAGTCAGAGCGGGGGTGGGGGGCACCTGGGGGCTCAGTAGGTTAAGTAGGTTAAGTGTCCGATTTCAGCTCAGGTCGTGATCTTAGGGCTCTTGGGTTCAAGCCCCGCGTCAGGCTCTGTACTGATGGCTCAGAGCCTGGAGCCTGCTTCCGATTCTGTGTCTCCCTCTCTCTCGCCAAAGTAAAAAAAAAAAAAAAAAAAAAAAAGCCAGGAGACTCAGGTGTGCTCTTGCCAAGCGGCAGCTCTTAAGGACACGTGTCCAGTTCTGAGTTGAATGAGCTTTTTTGTATTTCTGCAGCCCCTCCTGCCCCCTCCCCTCAAAATTTAAAAAAAAAAAAAAAAAGGAAAGAAAAAGCCCAGGAGATCTAGGTGTTAGACTTTATCTCCTTCTGGAGCCGGGAACCCTCATCACAGATGACCTCGAAGATTTCTCCAGCACTTCCAGAAGGACTAGACTATGCACCAGGCTAGCGACTCACACAGGAAGGCATGGGGGGTGGGGGCCCCGCAGCGTCTCTGAGAAAGGCCGACTGCGCAGAGCACCGCAAGCCCGGCGGCGTCTCGGGCCCCATCACTTGGCCTCCATTCCCAGCCTCCACGCCAGACATTGGCCCAAAGGGAGCAGGCTTGTTTTTGTCCATATGGAACTCTCCAGGAGTCCATGGCAGTGCACCCCCAGCCCCAGAGGGGGTCAGATAAGGGTGCATGGTCGCCTGTCCCCAACGCTCCCGATGGCTCGGGGTCATAATCAAGGTCTCTTTCAGTTCTGGTGCTTTGTGATCTATTGACGCGGCTCCTGTATTTTCTTCTGACATAGACAGGCGCCTATCACACCATCAATCTGTAACAGTTGGATCAAGGTGGACGGAAATGATTTGGGGGACCAAAGTTTAAAAGGAAGAAACTCAACAGAGCACAGAGGCAGAAAAGAGAACAGGTCAAAAAACAGTCTAGGGATGGAAGGCAAAGATAAAAGGAAAGCTTTTGTCTTGGGGCAATTAATCATGAGACTCAACACGTCAGCCATGGGGCCCGAGCATAAAGTCGTGTCCGTTTAGACCCACAGCTTGGTCTGTAGCAACACTGTATTTTCCTTTTTCACGAGACTTGTAACCTCTTTGAGATAACAGATGTAATCACACAGGTGCAAAGTGACTAGGGCAAAAGTGCTTTGCACATAGTAGGTGCTCAATATGCTTGCTCTTTGACTATTTGAATTGATAATTTATGGATAAAGCAACTGAGCCCAGAGAAAGTCAGCTCAACTCAGTATTTATCCACTCATGCGATAAATACGTTATTGGGGTCGAATGCAGAGCAAGCTCTGTCCTGGGTGCTGGGCTGGTCCCACGTGCCAGCGCACAGTCTAGGAGCCACAGCCAACTATCCGGGCAAACACAGCATGACGAGTGCCATGAAGGAGGAGCGACAGAGAGGAAAGTACTTTAGATCAGTGGACGCTGCACTTTTCCATACGTCTAATCCCCGTACTGGTCTTTGCATGGCCTGAGATCCATATCTGGCCTCTGCTACTCTGGCCTCCTCCATTCCACAGGCTGGACCCTGGAGGCTTCACTTGGCACATAGTAGATGTTCAATAAAGACACACTCAGTGACCAGAAGTGCACTGGATGCACAGCCAGAGGATGGGGGGAGGGCATTCCAGACCAGGGGACAGAGTGAGCCGAGCCGTGGGGACATACAGGAGCAGTGAGCGGTTGGAAGCCACTGGAATTCAGGCACAGAAAGAAATTGGAACTAAGGGCCTGGCTCTTTAAAAACTAAACACTTCTGGGGCGCCTGGGTGGCTCGGTCGGTTGAGCATCCAACTCTTGATTTTGGCTCAGGACATGATCCCGGGGTTGTGGGATCGAGCCCCACATCAGGCTCTGTCCTGGCAATGGAGCCTGCTTGGGATTCTCTCTCTCTCCCCCCCTCTCCTTCTGCCCAACTCCCCCCTCCCCCAGAACAAAATAAAAAATAAAAATAAACACTTTCTCCTTCTGCGCATTCCTCAATCTGCATCTTCCAGAAACTTCTATGCTGTTGAGAGGCACTGGACACAGACAAAGACAGAGGTCTAGATGCAGAAAGACGACGGTGGGAGCCAGGTGGCTGACCCAAGATGCAGAGAGAGCCTTGAGGTGTCAGCCCCGACGGGCGAGTCAGAAGCAGGAAGGCGGCTGCTGTGTGTGTACGTGTGTGTGTGTGTGTGTGTGTGTGCGCGTGCACGCGCACGTGGGGTACCTGTGTCCTTTGAGTTCACGCGTCTTGCGAGCTTGTCTGTGTTACTGTGCATCTATACACAAGTGCTGATATGTAGCCACCATAACTAGGACATTCTCGGCTTTTCCAATTAATCTCCATTAAAAAGATTTCCCACAGAGGCACTTCTGGGGGCCCCGAGCTGGGGTCATCTGGATCAATCCTGCGTCAAGGAAAGCTGCGGGATCGATCGGTCCGACTGGGTCCATCCTGCGCGTGCGAGGGGCGTGGAATGTTAATCTGCTGCCGGAGCCCAGGGGCCCCCGAGGCGCGGGCTCTGTAATCAACGGCGTGGGCGCAGGGTCCGGACTCGGCGGCGCTCAGTGGGCGGCCCCGTCCCGCCAAGGGGCCCCTGGAGGTGGGCCTGCGGGGTCGATGACCGCGGGGTTGTGGACCTGGATTCTGTCCGCCCTGACCCTCCTGTGCCGCCTTGGTTTGCTCCTTTGCTGGGGTACAAAACGGGGGGGCCGGGACTGCGGACACCACTCAGCTAACCACTGCCAGAAATCTGAAGGACACGGGTGGGGGACACGTGACAAAGGTCCGTGGAGAGACCTTCTCTTCAAGCCTGTGCGTGCTGACGCCTCTTCCCGGGGCTGGCACACTCGCCAGAGCCAGGGCAGCCGGGACAGAGGTGAGCGGTGAACAGAAACGGAAGAGCGCCTCACATGTGCATGCGGCACCCCGCCACGGCCTGGCAACCTTCAGTCCCCTCCTCCAGGCAGGCCTCCCGGTATAAGAAAGGTATTGATTTTCCCACTCCGTCCCACCCAAACTGGCCACTCTGGTCTGTGCCCCCATCAACTTCCCGCATGTGCCCTTTTTTTTTTTAATTTAATGTTTTTATATTTATTTTTGAGAGACAGAGAGAGACAGCATGAGCAGGGGAGGGTCAGAGAGAGAGGGAGACACAGAATCTGAAACAGGCTCCAGGCTCCAAGCTAGCTGTCAGCACAGAGCCCAACGCGGGGCTCGAACCCACGAACCGTGAGATCATGACCTGAGCCGAAGCCGGACGCTCAACCGACTGAGCCCCCCAGAGGCCCCCCGCACCTGCCCTTTTCAACTCTTCTGCTCACCAACACCTTCACTGATCTGGGGTCGCCCAGCCCTGCTCCCTCGTCCCTTTGTCCCCTGTCCCGTGTCAGCCTCAGGGCCACCCAGGAACCAGAGGAGACGCCAGAAGCAGGTCCCCGAAGGAGGTGCTCACTAAGGTGGCACGAAGAGGAGCTGGATGGGGTCTGTGGCAGAGCGTCCGACGTGCAGGCGTAGGGGAATGTACAGAAGGGAGCCTGCCTCTCCCTTCCCACCTCCCTGCGTCTGGCTCTTTCCTTCCCTAGTGGGTGTGCGGTGCCGTCCCCCACTGGGGAATGGGGGGGGTGTTCCCCACCTCCGCAACAACCTAATGATTCCTCATTTCGCTGCCCAGCCCTCGATGGGGAGAAGTTCCCTTTGATTGCTTGTGACACGGATCTCACAACAAATTTAGCACCTCGTTTCCTGGATGAGCCAATATTCCCCCTCGATTATCTCCCGGAGAGGGGGACGGGGTGTCGTGCATTCCAAAGAGCGCTTGTGCCTCCCCTGGTTTTCAGAGTCAATCAGGCTCACCTCCTCCAAGGATGGATAGGCTGGGGTGGGAGGTCTCCGAAGGAGCACACAAGGGCTCTGCGAGCCAGGGAGAGGCGGAGGAGGGCCAGGGAGGACACTGGGGAACAGAGAAGCCTCTGGAACCCCGGCCCTCAGCAAGTGTGTGTGCAGGTTCTCTGAAATGGAAGGCGGCAGAGAGAGCGGTCTGGCTTTTGCTCAGATCATCCTAGACCTTCCTTCCCAGGCCTCTCCGGAGATCCTGGCACTTCATCCAGCCGCCCCCAAAGTCTTGGCATGGGGCTAATGGGGAGAGGGGAGGGAGGACCTGGGGGCCTCACTGCTTCACCCGGGAGTGAGAGGGACAAGGGAGGGGGAGACACCTACTCCGCGCCCCGACTCCAGCATTCCCGGACACCTCGTCTCCCACAGTCATGACTTTTCCCAACAAAATCACCAGCTCCTAGCTGGGCTGCTGGAGGGGCAGGTGTCCCAGGAGGCCTCTGCCCCACGGGACTGATGAGGGCCGGTGAGAGGTGGTGAGGTGAGTGGGGGGACGGGGAGGAAGGTTCTCAGAAGTTAATCAGCGGAGGAGGAAGGGCAGACTGGCGGACCCTGGAAAATGGATCAAACAAGGAGGGAGGGGGTGATGGGGTCGCGTCACTTAGAACCCTGGCTGTTCGGGAGACAGAAAGGTGCAGGATGCAGAGGTGGGAGCTAGCCCGGGGCAGGTGCGCAGAGGTGCAGGGCAGGAGGGGTGGGAGCTCATGGCTCACTTGTCCTGCCCAGACGGGGAGCTGGAGAAGGAGGGGGGCAAGGGTCGGAGCTCCAGGACCGAGCTGTGGGACTGCTGGGCTGTGGCAGGAACGCAGGGAGGGCGGAAGGAGGAGCAAGAGGGAAGGAGCAGGGCGGACCCCGGGAGGACCGGCAGGTGGCGGCTGTCAGTACCGGCTTCCAGTAAGTCCGGGGGCCTCAGGGGCAGAGCCGAGCCCGGGTGAGCCACGAGAGAGATCCGAGTCGAGGAGCCGAGCCCGGGAGGAAGGAGAAGCCTCATGCCAGCCCTTGTTCCCATTTCCACACCAGCCCCACACGTGACCCCCCAGCCCACCTCAACGCCAACACTAACTCCAACAGTCACTCAACCCCGAATCCCAACTGGCTGGAGCCTCTTGGCGGCCAGCATCTCAAACTCCCTTAGAGCCTGGTCAGCAGAAGTGAGCGACGGATGCTTATTGACTAAACGAGCACAGAAACCACACCTTGGTCCCTACCAGTAACAGTAACACGCTCAGGCCTGAAGCCCCTGCCAACGCCCGTGCCCGTCAGCCCCACGCCCCGGCTCTGGGCATCCTCAGTCCTCAGAGCCCCCGTCCCTAATGCAGCCTCACTGACGGACTGCCCTCTGCTCACTGCTGCCCCATGCCTCTGGGTGGATGGATGGTCAAAGCTCATCAGGACGAACAAAACAAAGGCATCAGCTCAACCTGGGGACCAAGGCAAGGAGGAGTGTAGGCCCCGAGTTCTGAGGCTAATTACGGAGGCTTCCTGGAGTCTGAAGCCAGCTGCCTGAGGCGCTCTGCCCTAGGACAGGGGGCGGAACAAGGCTGAGGCTCAGGGCCAGAGGACCCTGCGCTGGGACCCGAGGAGGAGTGAGCTAGGTATGAAGAGCTGAGCTTGAGCAGAGGAAATCCAGAGTGAGGAAGTGAACGGGCTCCAGTTCAGGAGCACCTTCCCATGCCCTGATGCCCCCCGCCCCGATCCCTGGCCCAGACACGGGGCATAGGAGCCCTTTGTGGGCGGGCGCCCATGGCGGGAGGTGGGGCGCTGCAGTGGGGAGGGGGCCCTGGAGGCGCTGATCTATTCTGGAGACCCTGCCTATTTGCCGCCTGACTCTGGAGCAGGGCCTCTCCCTCCAGGCCCCGCCTCCTCTCCCTCCTCCCCCTCCTCCCCTTGCTCCTCCTCCTCCTGCTCCTTCTCCTCCTCTCCCTCCTCCCCCTCCTCCTCCTGCTCCT
>PISW01013589.1:0-25525 GCA_004023785.1 Mungos mungo
TCAATTGCAAAGCATGTTACTTTCTGTGCCAATAAAAATGTCCTATACAAGAAGATAGTAGCGACATTACTTTCATTCCGAGACAAAGGATGAGCAAGCATTGCACAATATAAATAAAAATTTAAGAGAAAAATAATCTTTTTATACCCACACTGTTATTTGATCCTATTGAGTACTCCTGGGCCTCTTAATGAATCAGTAGAACACTAGCACAGGGCAAACGTTGTAACAGAGACCTGATCTTCCTTGGTTTTATTCTGTAAACTCTATGTACACATGTTCATATTCTCAGGCCATTCACTAGTGCTTGTTTCTGCGCCCTTGACCAATTTCCAATTTATTGTTCTGGTTTAAACAACACTTAGTTTCTTAGACTTCTTCTCACATAATTTTATCTTCCAAGAAGTCCTTGCAGATGTCTTTACTGGATTATAATCAATTAAATCATATGAGCACTTATTATACACAGGTAAAATATGTCTACTTATTATACACAGGAGATGGGGCTGAGGATGGTCTAGATTTTACCAGTCTACACCTTTCAAGTCTGAATTTTCAAGTCAAAATAATCAAGGACATGATTTGATGTGTCAAAATTTACATAATAGGTTATGACTTACAAATGATGGCCACGGTCATTTTGCACTAAATATCTGGTTATTTCTTGCTGTTAAACATGAAATATTTTACTATTTGCTTTTAACCAATGACATTGTAAAGGACTATCTAATTCTCACAGTTTCTCTTGGTTCTCCCAAATTTGCATGTAGATTACCAGACTATATAAATAATCATAATTATTTAGTTCCTTTTGGTATATTATTTTTAATTCCAAACAACTTAGCAAATTATATTGAATAGGATAGAACCTTTCTTAATTAATGTATGTGTTTTTTGAAAACAGTTAGCTTTCTATCTTTCTTCTATGTTTGGGATGCAGTTTTAACCTGAAAGGATTTTGAATGAAATTATGACTTCAGGATCTCTGTCTTTCTGTCTTGTTTTTGAGAAAACTCATCTTTATCTAATATTTTAAAAAGTTTTACCTCAGTTGTTTGCAACTTGACTTATTCATTTTCCTGCAACTGTATATTGTATTTCTTATTGCACATACAAAAATTAATTTACAAATTCCTTGTGTTATATTTCAGTCTATCCTATTAAACAGCCTTTTCCAAAGTTCTGACATTGATTGTTTCTATTTTCTCTCTCCAATGTGTGTGTGTGTGTGTGTGTGTGTGTGTTAGAGAAAGAGCAATTTAGCCTGAAGTTTTTCTATATTAGTGGTTTGGTTGTGTGTTTTTACCTATTACCTTTAACAAGTGGAAAAGTTTTCAAATGATGCTCTATAAACAATATATCAATATATAAAAATGACAAAAGCAATTTTCTTTCTAGAAAGCATGAAAACATTAGAACTGTGGCTTGTTAAAGCAATTTGCTCAACTGTAAATTGAGCAAACCATGGAAACATTAAGTATACCATGGAAAATTTCACCACGACTTGGAACAAAATAAGCAAAATATATAGTGCATTTAAAATTATTTTTAGTAGTATTACATTATTTTGCTGTAGAAAATAAATGAGGCAAAACAATGTCTAGTCATCCCTTAAACCTCCAGTCTCCTTACATCTCACTCAGAGCAAAAGCTGACATCCCTGTATTTGTTGACAACATCCTGTACAATTAGAACTCTTTGGAATCTCTAAGAGTGCCTCCCACTGCTCTAACCCTGATTTTCTCTCCCTATCCATACCTACTGGGTGCTTCTCGAGCACAGCAAGCATGTGTACAGTCCATGGCATTTCCACTTGCCTCTTTCACTGCCTGCTTTGTTATTCCCCAGATAATACCATGCTAAATACCTTCACAGGTTCCAGATCTGTTCTCAACATCAGATCCAATGTAAGGCTTTTCCTTACCCTAATTTAATATTGCAAGCCCTAGATCTCTGCCAGATTTGCACAACATCTTCCTCTCCAGATTTTCTCTACTCCACATCAATGCCCTTCGTCCCTCACCAGAACTTTAAAAATCTATACAGGACTTGCTGTCCATTTTGTTCTGCTATGTCTCTTGCACTTAACATAGTAACTGGCACAAGAAAAGAGTTGTAGAATGAATGATGAATGAATGGATGTATTTCAAAATGTCCTTTTTGGTTGGTCTTCTTGTTTGTATATAAATACCTTAACAAATTAGTGTGTATATTGAAATATCAGAGTATCTGAAAGATGGGAAACACAGTTTCAAGATACCCAGAATCCTAATGGGTTTTTTAAAATTTATTTCTGTTGTTTCTTTTTTCTTTTCTTGTGTGTGTATGTGTATGTGTGTGTGTTGGAGATAATTAAAACTGGTATGAGTACTTGGAGTAAAGACAAGTAGTTGTCTTTTGTATTATTTTGTATAGTTTAAAGTCATACATATGATGAAAAAGAAAGGTTATAGGAAAGTAGATTTGGGTGCTAGTTTTGTTATTCATCATTGCAAATAGAAATCTCTAGTAACAGAAAAAGATCACTGCATCACTTGCATTAAAGCAAAGGGAGAATGACATGTGTGATGAATGTTGTCATGCGGAAGTTATGGTACATTGTCACTGGAATTCCTTCCAATTCTTGAACTAATTCAGTTTCATTTGTAGAGATCTTACCACTTCCTGAGGAAAACTGTTCCTTCCACAGAGAGAAGACATTATTGTAAAGTCTTTTCCAAAGCTCTAATTTTGATTGTTTTTCTGTTATTGTGCAGACATCTGCTTCCTTATAAAGTTATCTCTTTGGTCTTATCACATGAGCACTACTGTGCCTCCTTCCTCCAGTGCCTAAAGTACACTTAATTTTCCCCCTACTTCTCCTCCTTCTTCAAAGCAGTTTGTAAATCCTTTGGTTTCAGAAGTCTAAAGAGTGAGATGACTTACTCCTCCACATTCAGCCACCCTCTAACTCAAATCCCTGCTGCCTAGTTGCAGATTTTCTCTGCATCTTATATATATTTTTCTCTTGAATCACCCAAACTCACCCTGATGTCTGATGTTTTTAAATCTCCATTTTTAACTGGTATTGCTCAGGAAAATGTACAGCATTGGTTAGGAACCCTATATAACAACACTTAGTGGCTTCTCTGGGGATTTCCAAAGCAAAAAGGGAAAATATTTTTGATGCTTCACAAATAGAAGTCCCACAGGTCTCTGATGGTAGAAGAGAAAAATTTAGCTTTGTTGAAACTAGATCTATACAGACATCCTCTGTTATCTGAAAATAGAGTGTTTCTATGAGAGGGCATAGGCAAAGAAGCAGTTGCCATGTATTTAAGTGGAAAATTTTGTGAGCATTTCCAGAACCCAAATTAACCTTCCTTGGGCCCTTTTGATATGTTAGGGCACATCTTGTTCATGAATGTACAAAATAAGTGGAGAAAGAACACAGATGTTCACAGATGCTGTTCAAAGCTGTTGGGCTTGATGCTGAGATGCTGAGTGTGGTTCCTAGGGAAGGAGCTTGGCGGGGCCACTGTGTCTGCTCAGGTGTTTGCTGCCTCTGTAACAGCTCATTGGAAAAACAAACACTGACTGCTAGTGTTGTTTTGAGCCTCTTTTTTTTACATACAAGTGCAAATCTTCCTTGATGTATTTTGTTTAGCAAAAACATTGCTAGTGTGGGACTTTTGTTTAAGTGAGGTAGCATAGCACAAACTTTCAAAAGGTGGGGATACCTGTATTTACAATATATTTGGGCCAGAAGGCAGTCTCAACAGTTACCCTCAGATTTTAACAACTTTTCTCTGATGGAACATATGTACTGTCTGGTATCCATTGCAATATAAAGGTGGAACTATTGCCTTCCCAGAGTTCCTCAATTTTAGCTTCCAAACTGAAACAGGCACCTGCTCTGTAACTCAACAGTATATTCTTGCATATTTATGTAAGAAATCTGAAAATATATGTCTGTACAAAGAGTTGCCCATGAGTTTCTAGAGTGGGTGTGTTCATAGTAGCCCCACTTAGGAAAATAATAAATATCAAATAATGCAAGTGAGTAAATAAATGAGTTGTAGTAAATCTAGACATAGATATAGAAGAAGTAAATTAAAGAGAATAAACCACCAATACTTACGAAGTTGGAAGTATCATGCTCCTCAATTTCAAATTATGTTGCAAAGCATAGTAATCAAAACAGTATGGTGCTGGCATAAAAAGAGAATAGACCAGTGAACAGAATCATGAGCCCTACACTCCTATGTTATACCACTCACAAAAATTAACTCAAAATGGATTAAACACTTAAATGGAAAATGCAAAACCATAAAACTTCTAGAAGAAAATGTAGGAGACAATCTTTTTGACTTCAGTCTTGGCAAAGATTTTTTGAAAGGCACTGGAAGAAAAAGCAAAAATCAAGTGGGACTGTGTCAAACTAAAAACTTCTGTTCAAAAACACTGGGTGATGGGGATTGGGATTAAGGAGGGCAGTTCTTGGGAGGAGCAATAGGTGTTATATGTAAGTGACAAAACACTGGAATCTACTTCAGAAACCAATACAACACGGTATGTTAATTAACCTGATTTTAAATAAATTAAAAAGAAAAAATCTTCTGCACAGCAAAAACAAAATAATCAACAAAATGAAAAGGCATTCTGCAGACTGTGAAAAGATATTTGCAAAGTATCTATTTAGAGAGGGGTTAATGTCTAAAATATATAAGCAATTTATTTAGTAGCAACAAAAAAAAAACACCTTAATGATTTTATTTAAAAAGTATAGAGGACTCAAATAGATATTTTTCAAAAGAAGACATACGAATGCACAATAGGTGCACAAAAAGGTGTTTAACAACCCTAATCATCAATGAAATGAAAATCAAAACCACAAGGAGATCACTTTAAATCTGTTAGATTGGCTATTATCAAAAACAAACAAACATAGATAGCAAATGCTGGTTAAGGATGTGGAGGAAAAGGAGCCCATGAGCACTGTTGGTGGGAATATAAACTAGCGCAGCCACTGTGAAAAACAGTATGGTGTTCCCTCAAAAAATTGAAAATAGAAATACCATATGATCCAGCAATTTCACTTCTCAGTATATATCTGAAAGAGTTGAAATAATTATCTCAGAAAAATTTCTGCACACATGTTCACTGTAGCATTATCAGAACAGGCCATGACATGGAAACAACTTAAGTTTATCTACAGATGGATGAATAGATAAAGAAAATGTACATATAGTCAATGGAATAGTATTCACCTACATAAAAGAGGGAAATCTTGCCATTTGCGACAACAGGATGGACCTTGAGGGATTATGCTGAGTGAAGTAAGTCAAGAAGTGAAAAATAATATGATCTTATGTTTAGAATAAAAAAATATCAAACTCATCTGATCAATAAAATGGTGGATGCCAGGGGCAGAAGGATGGGGAAAATTGGGAGATGTTGATCAAAGGTTACAAAATTGCAGTTATAAAAGTAATATGTTCTACAGAATAAATGTACAGAATGACTGTAGTTAAAAATATATTGTATACTTGAAAGGTGCTATGAGAGTAGACCTCCAATATTCTCACCATAATAATAATAAAATGGTAACTATGTGAGCTGAAGAATGTTAACTAACACTATTGAGGAAAATATTTTGCAATACATACTTGTATCAAATCATCACATTGTATACCTTCAACTTACACAATATTATATATCAGTTATATCTCAATACAGCTGGGAAATGGTACCTATAAAAATCTATAGCAAATGTCATACACAATGGTGAATTCTTTGATGTTGAACCAGTTATCTCCTGGGCAATGAATTACACTTTAGTGCATATCCCAAACATATGTTTCAGGGTATATGAAATTTCCAAGTGACTTTTATCAACCAGCCAGCGCATGCATGTTATTAGAAATTTTGTATGTTACTATAAGTGGTTTGAAGTTAATTAAGATTTTTTTCTGAACAAGTGACTTCTTTGTGTTTTATAATAATTGTTAGCATTTCACAGCCATGCTTTTGCATTGTAGCATAAATCCATGTTTTCATAAGTGTTTAAAAACAGGCTTCTCTATCCCTAGTAGGCTTCACTATGGCCAGTTATCAGAAAGATGTTCCTGATCACTCCTCCTGTTAATGAACAAGAAGTGTATTGTAGTTCGTATAATGAGGCAAGAAAAAAACAAGACAAGGGAAACAAATATTCTTTATTCACAGAGATGCTATATGGGGGAGGGTCCAATGGCAGAGCAGTATGGAGATTGTCTGTTTCCATAATCCCTGAAATGCAGCTAGATCAGCACCAAACCATTTTGCACACCTAGAAAATTGATCTGAGGATTAATACAACAATCTGCACAACTTGAGCCACAGAACTTGGCAGGTACGTGGTGCAAAGGGGTGAACTGACAGAAGAGAAGTCATGGAGAGTCGGGTGTTTTTTTGGGGGGCGGGGGAGAGGACAGAGGAAGTGAAGAAAGTACAGTTAAAGCACTCTCCATGAAGTAGCTGGAGAGAAAGAGTGGAAATGTCAACTCTTATTCAGTGACAGAATAAAAAAGGAAGAAAGGAGAAAGGAAAGGGTTTCAATACCATTAGGACTCTAAAAACAGGGGAGACCAGAGTTGGGAATTCCACAGTTCCAGACGTGGCTGTGCTCTGGTGAGAAGGGCACATCCCCTGGATCAGGCAGCGAGGTCCAGGGACCTGCAGGCTACATGGAGGGAGGCGGTGCCCCTGCTAGGAGGCGACTTGTTAGAGGCCTTACAGCCTCCTCACAGGCAAAGGTCCCAGCAGACCCCAGAGAACCGACAATTGCTGGGATTGGAGCAAAGATGCCGGGCACGGTGAAACCTGGCGCTGACTGTGGCTTGCGACTTAACATAATTCCCAAACCACTGTTGCCATTGAATCCCATGAACTCTTTCTGGGGCTAGCCGGCACCTGGCCACAATCTCTGAGCCTCTGCAGCAATGCAAAATCACACAAATGTTTCTGTGAGCAAGCTGGCACCCAGACACTGCCCAGTGAGATGCTCCTCCTGAGGGTCAAAGAGGGTCAAAGTGTCAGGGCCCTCAGAAGTGAGGGGTTTGGAAACACAGCCCCATCTGAGATAAAACTTGAGAGGGGGGGTGCTCCCTGGCAACTGATGGCTTGGATCTGTGTAGAAGCAGGAAGTGGATGGAAGCTGGAGACAAGAGGGTTGCTCATTGTTGGTGGGTGAGAACTCAGAGTACTGGTGCTGGAGACAGGGTAGCTGGGTGATGCCATTTTCATCTCTCCTGCATGTGGCATACACGTCAATCCACCCCAGTAAACTAAGCAGTGACACCTAGTGGAGAATGGAGCCATTACATCAAGCCTAGTCCAACTGCGCCAACCAAGTCTTAGAGGACCACTACAAATCTCTCTGCCTGCTTAGTGTACGAAACATAAACTGCTTCATACTTTGACTTCGAGAGGAAACTTGATGTGATTTCATGTAGATTTCATTATATTTACTGGTCATCTACTCAATTTCTTTTCTTTTTCTTCTCTTATTCCTGGATACAAAAAGAAAAAAATTATTACATTTTCCTTTATTATAAATTTATTTCTCCTATTACTATATTTTTTGTAATTTTTAAATTCTATTTTACTTTCTTAATTTTTAATTCTATTTTATTGTATATATATTGTCAACTTTAAATGTTTCTTACTTTTTAATCTTTATTTTCATTCCCTCCTTTATTCTATCAAGCTTCTTTCCTTTTGTTAAAATTTTTATTTATTTATTTATTTATTTATCTTTATTTTCATTCCCTCCTCTATTCTATCAAGCTTCTTTCCTTTTGTTAAAATTTTTATTTATTTATTTATTTATTTATTTATTTATTTACAAATTTACATCTAAGTTCGGTAGCATATAGTGCAAAATGATTTCAGGAGTAGATTCCAGTACTTTAGAATTTCCTTTTAACTTCTTGGTTATCCCTTTCATTCTTTAGTAGGATGTTCTTTAATCTACAAGTATACATTGTCTTTCCAAATTTTTTCTTGTGGTTAATTTCAAATTTCAAAGCATTGTGGTCTGAAGATATGCACGGTATGATCTCGATCTTTTTGAACTTGTTGAGGGCTGATTTGTGTTCCAGTATGTGATCTATTCTGGAGAATATGCCCTGTGCACCTCAGAAGAATGTGTATTCTGCTAATTTAGGATGAAATGTTCTGAATATATCTGCTAAGTCCATCCTGTCAAGTGTGTCATTCAAAGCCATTGTTTTCTTGTTGGTTTTCTATTTAGGTGATTTTCCCATTGCTGTAATGGAATGTTGAAATCCCCAATTATTATGGTGTTATTATCAATGAGTTTCTGTATGTTTGTGATTAATTAGTTTTTATATTTGGGTCCTTTCACCTTTGGAGCATAAATTTTTACAATTGTTAGATTTTCTTGGGAGATAGACCCCTTAATTATGATATAATGCCCTTCTTCATCTCTTGTTGCCATCCTCATTTTAAAATCTAGCTGGTCTGATATAAGTTTGGCTACTCTGGCTTTCTTTTGTCAACCATTAGCATGATAGATAGTTTCTCCATCCCCTAACTTTCAATCTGAAGGTGTCTTTAGGTCTAAAATGGGTCTCTTGTAAACTGCATATAGATGGATCTTGTTTTCTTATCCATTATGTTACCCTATGTCTTTTGATTAGAGTGCTTCATCTATTGACATTTAGAGTGAGTACTAAAAGATATGAATTAATAGCCACTGTGTTGCCTATAGAGCTGGAGTTTATGCTGGTGTGCTCTGATCCTTTCTAGTCTTTGTTGCTCTTGCTCTTTTTTATTTTGTTTCATCTTTTCTCCCCTCAGAGAATCCTCCTTAAAATTCCCTGCCGGGTTAGTTTAGTAGTCATGAGCTCCTTTAGTTTTTGTTTGTCTGGGACACTTTTTATCTCTCCTTCTACTGTGAATGACAGCCTTGCTGTGTAAAGAATTTTGGGTGCATATTTTTCCGATTCAGCACATTGAATATATTCTGTCACTCTGGCCTGCCAAGTTTCTGTGGGTATGTCTGCTGAAAGCCTGATCCGTCTTCCCTTGTGGTTTAAGGACTCTTTTCCCCTTGCTGCGTTCATGATTTGTTCCTTGTCTGTATATTTTAGGAATTTGACTATGATATGCCTTGTTGATGGTTGGTTTTTGTTGAATCTAATGGGAGTCCTCTGTGCTTCCTGGATTTTAATGTCTGTGTCTTTCCCCAGGTTAGGAAAGTTTTCTGCTATGATTTGCTCATATAAACCTTCTACCCCTTTTTCTCTCTCTTCACCTTTGGGATTCCTATGTTTCAGTGTTATTCCTTTTAAATGAGTCACTGAGTTCTCTAATTCTTTTCTCATGCTCTTTTGTCTTAGTTTCCCTCTTTTTCTCTGCTTCATTATCTCAGTAAGCTTGCCCTATATATTGCTGATTCATTGCTCTGCCTCATCCATCCTTGCCACCGTGGAATCCATTGAAGATTGCGTCTAAGTTACAGCATGTTTAATTTCCTCCTGACTCAGTTTTACTTCTTTTATCTCCACAGAAAGGGAGTCTATGTTTTTTTTCACCCCCAGCTAGTATTCTTATTATAGTGATTCAAAATTCTAATTTAGAAATCTTGCTCATGTCTGTGTTGATTAAGTCCCTTGCTGTCATTTCTTCCTGTTCTTTCTTTTGGAGTGAATTCCTTCATTTTTTAATTTGGGAATAAGATAAAGAATTAATATAATAAAAATAAATAAATGTTAAAAATTAAATATTAACACAAAAAATCAAATAAAGGATGCTAGATCCTAGATGTGTTTTAGTCTCATTGTTGAAAGAAGCTTGATCAAATAGGGGAAAAAGGGAAGGAAAAGAAAAGAAAAAAAAGGAAAGCGTTTGAAATTTTAAAAATGAATACAGTAAAATAGAATACAATGAAATGATGAAAATAAAATAGAATTTAAAGATATTTAGAAAGGGGTGCCTGGGTGGCGCAGTTGGTTAAGTGTCTAGCTTTGACTCAGGTCATGATCTCACAGTTTGTGGATTCGAGCCCTGTGTCAGGCTCTGTGCTGACAGCTATCTCAGAGCCTGGAGCCTGCTTCAGATTCTGTATCTCCCTCTCTCTTTGACCCTCCCCGGCTCACACTATCTCTCTTTGTCTCTCAAAAATAAAAAAAAAACATTTAAAAATATTTAGAAAGAAGTAAAAAATATATTTGAGGAAAATTAAAGATTTTTTTCTATAAAAATGGAAAATGAAAATAAATTTTTTGTCTCTCTATATTCAAGAATTAGAAAAGAAAAGGAAAAAAGTTAAATAGATGGACCAGTGAACAGAATGAAATACAATTGATATTACATCCTGTTTCACCTAGAGGACAACTTATGGAGCAATTTATAGTCCATAAATTACGTAAGCAGAGAGACTTGTGGTATTCCTCTGGAGTGAGGTTCCACAATTGAATGGGGCCTGGCGTAATTGCTCCATTCTCCATAGACGGCGCTGTTTAGTTTATTGGGATGGATCTTTATGGTGTGTGTGCACGTGTATGTGCATGTGAGGGAGGGGTGAAAATGGCGTCATCCAGCTACCCAGTCTCTAGTATTAGAACTCTGTGTTCTTGCAGACCAGCATTCAAGCACCCCTCCTTTATCTCCAGCTTCTGTCCACTCCCTGTTAATACACTGTCTACAACCAAGCCGTCAGTGTTCTAGGCACCATCTCCCTCTTGAGTTTTATCTCAGATGGTCTGTTTTTCCAAACTCCTCACTTCTGAGGGTGCTGTGGCTTTGACCCGCTCAGATCCTCTTGGGAAGTGCAGGGTGCAGTGGCAGGGTGCTACCTACCCCAGGAATGTTTGCACAACCATGCTACTGCAGATGCCCAAAGACTGCAGCTGGGTGCCCGCTCACCCCAGAAAATTTTTGAGGGACCCTGTAGCAGCAACATTTCAGGGATTGTGGTAAGTCACAACATACACTGTCACCAGGCTCCACCCTTAATGTCCTAATTCCCAAACTGGCAAATGTTACTGTTTTTTCAGGGTAGGCTGGGAACTTTGCCTATGGGGAGGCTACACAGCCTCTACAACATGTCTCCTCAGCAAAGAAACCACCTCTCCCTATGTGGTCCCAGGATCCCACTGACCTCACTGTCTGCTACTGGGGATTCACCCTTCCCACCAGAGCTCTGCCAGATATCAAGCTGCAGAGTTTCAGACTCTCTGCTCCCCTGTTTATAGAGACTTAATGGTATTTAAACCCTCTCTTTATCCTTTCTTGCTGGAGTCTGGCTCCAGCAGGTCCAGGGCTCCCTGAAGGAGAGACAGTGTTGGTGACAAAAAGAGAGTGAGCGAGCTTCAGCTTTCTTTCTCATTCACCAGGCAGGCATCCTTCTGCTCTGTCGGTTTTGGTGTCTTTGTTTATAGGTTAAGTGATAACAGGACATCAGCAGGTGGAACTTTTTCAACGAATAAATCTCTGTGATAGGATGCTTTTAAAAGTATACAGATACAAGCTTTACAGAGGCATTCTGGCAAAACTATCGTAATTACAGTGAGCAGTAAACTCTACAATTAAGAGGAAGACAGGATGTTCTAAGTGAAAGACATATACATTTGTTTATATGAGTAATGTTAAGATTAAGTCATAGTTTGAGTGATATATAAACAGGTTGGGAGTCATCTCGTCTGGCTTACAAGAGGAAGACTGTGTTTGGACTGGTTAATAGATTGCTTATGTAAAACGTTTTCTTTAATGCTGAGGATGTAAATACCATAGGGGTCCTAAATGTGTCAGCCTTTATATATGGGTATGTTTTAGTTACTCTTACCCATACTCATTATGGATGTCAGTGTAAGGGAAGGTATTTGTGGCATCAGTTAGCAAAAAGGTGTGCACAGTAATTTATGTCTGGTCCTTGTCTCTTTCTTATCTCTAAGTTAGGATTTTCTTCTCTGAGCCAGAGTTAATTGTAACTGTTGTGTTTTTAGCCCCTCTTATAGTTTATGTCTTTGGTCTGCAAAACTCATTAGAAGAGCCGTTTTGCAAACATCTGCAGTGCTTTGTCTAAAATCTTCTTTGTAGAGGTGGGTATACACTTCTTCTCATGAGGTATCTGTGTGGGGACTATAGTCTGACTTGGAACATTGTGAGGCCTAATCAATAACAGCAGTCCCATTCCCAACATGAGCCAATAATACAAGGAGATACCAGTTTCGCTTCATGGAAGGAACCGTGCAAACATCTGCCATTTCCTTCCCATGACTGTGTCATCCAGCAAGGCCAATGTGGCTCCCAGCATTTTCTCTTTTCTCCTTTTCTTGTTAAGTCTCTAATGGGTGTTTCCCCTCTTTCTCTTTCTTTCTAGCTGCTTCTGGGAGAGTGCTTTTCCTGTACCCTCCCTGCTGGGCCCATCCTCTCTTCACAAGGTAAGACAGCTCCTCACCCTCCGTGGTTTCTCTCTCCTCCAGATCACATCTCTGCACCCTATACCTGCTGAGTTCTGTGGTTCAAGTGTTGCAGATTGTTGTGTTAATACTCTGATAAGTTTTCTAAGTGTGTAAGATGTTTGATGTTGATCTAGCTGCATTTCAGGGATGAGACAGCCAAAAAATTCTTCCTATGCCTCTCTGCTGTTTGGCCTCTCCTCCTCTGCATTTTTGATACATTCTTTAGTCTTTTTAATTTAACAGTAAACAATTCATTTACTGCTACAACTTCAATTCATTCATCAACAATTCTCAAATTGTGAGACTCTTCATTTTTCTGCATGCTATTTCTTCTGCCTTGTTTACTAGAACATTACAATAGGCACACTAAAAGTATCCTGTGGTAGTGTTGCTGTCGCCTCTTTATTCATCTTCAGCCACAGTTAGATTTGTCTATTCTCAGTGTTTTTCAAAAACCATGGAGTATAAATATCTTTTCTTCTTTTCTCTCTCATTCTTGTCATAGGTAGACATGGAGAGGAGAATAATATTCAGATTCCTACATCAAATGTCACTTTCGAGCCAAGTTTGATCAGTGCCTCACTCCTCCTGAGGGAGCATTCTGTAATTACCATGCTGCTAGCGCACAATGAACAATGCCCAGAAGTTACTGAAATCAGGGTCCATCATACTCAGAACCCACCTATGGCAATTATTAGCAAAGACTTGTGGACTAAAAGTATTAATATATACCCTTACATATTTATCCCTCCCTTTCAATATCTACTTCATGTCCGATTGTTTTTTATACTTGCAATTTTTCTCATTATGTTGAAGGTGTGTGGGTATGTTTGTAGGGGGTAAGCAGTGAATAAAGATGCCTTGAATGTATAACAAAGACTATTGCCAGAAAATGTCTTTGTATGCTTTTATCTTTTTTGGATCCATCTATAGTGAGTGATATGTGTTGCATTGGTGTTTCCTCAGATTATCATAGTAATACATTTTTTTTTCCTGTTACCTTTGGGCTGGCAGGCATAGATGTTTTAGTTCCCACTAAGACTGTAGTTGGGGCACCCGGTCGGCTCAGTTGGTTGAATGTCAAACTCTTGATTTCAGCTCAGATCATGGTCTCATGGTGGTAGGATTGTCCCCAGCAGGGTCTGCACTGAGCATGGAAAATGGCATCACCCAGCTACCCAGTCTCTAGGATCAGAATTCTGATACTGGAGTATCAGTATCAGAAAGATAATCTCTTTCTCAGCAACAAAAATATGAATAGTGATTCCAGATTCTAAATTTCTTGCTTTGTCCAGCCGTTACACATAGGCAATAGAGTCCCAACACTGAAGTCATTTGAGTATGTCTTTGTATTGGCTGTGAGTTCTCATCTCCTGATTGCCTCTGTGAATTTATTTTTAAACTCTTTATTAGTTTATTTGATTTTCATTTTACTCTTTATAATTCCGTTTCGAGTGTTGGGGTGAATTGTACATTCCTGGTTATATTCAAACTTTCACCCTGTCTAGAAACCCTCAAAGTATCAACTTAGTATCATCTAATAACAAATTGCATTTTTATCACAACATAATTTCCGAAAACTCCATGCTATGTTTTGCAGTCTTCAAAATTTTAGTGGAAGAATAGTATACTTTTCTAATAACGTTCAATGATGCACTTAAATATTAATAAATGTGCATTTCACACGTACCAGTGGTGGTATAGGTTTGGATTGGCAATAAAACTACAAAACTCAGAAGGTTTTCATCCAGAACTAGATTTCCTTACTGTGCAGAAGGATAAGGATTATAGGGAATGGAAATCAGTATGCATGGCATTTTCTGCCTTGTGAAGTGACCCACAGTGATGTGAATGCAGGTTCTTAGTTCTCCATATTTTGTGGGAACAGGGCCTGGTTACCTGACACAGGGGCCTAGGCTTGTGAATGACTTAATTGTTATGTAAACTTTCTTTAAGCAATCAACTTCACTTTGGAGTCAAATTATAGAAGATTTTCAGGTCTGATGACTAAGGTTGGAAAAACAATTCTATAAAGTCCGCCAAACCCAAATGCTTATCAGTTTTGCTCGTGAATCCCCTCTGTTTTCTACTATGACTTCACAGCTACTTATAAAACTTATTCTATGTCCACTTCAAAACTCTCCCAGAAGTCTCTTCAAGAAATTGATTTAAGATTTTTTGGTGTTATTCCCTTGCTTACCTTCCCATCTTTTATTCATATTGTATGGATAGAAATACATGATAGTATTCTCCTTTATAGTGGAAACTCAATACAACTTAGACACACATGAGATCATTTATACAACTGAACCAAGATATTTGAAATTATGCAATGAATGAAATAAAGGGTTAATGCAATCATTAATCCATGTGTGAAGAGCTTTAAGAAACAGACACTGAGATTTATTTTTTAATGGGTTTCTACCACGAACAAATGAATCCCCAAATTAAGATCAGAATTTTTTCTGATGTGTATCCCATTTGTGATTTGTTCCAAGTGCAAAGCATATTAGGCATCTAAAAATTCCAGTGATTTCCAAAAAAGCCTTGAAATTACATTGATATGAATTCCTTTTAAAAAAAGCCCTCAAGTTCAGGAGACATTTCTTTATTTATGTAATTAATTTTTATCCTTGATGAGTTTTACCAAAAAAAAAAAAAAGATTTCAGATAGCAGTATAGTAGATACTTAATGAATATTAATTTCTGCAGTGAACCAGTTGCTTCTAAATTGACACTCAAGAATCTCCTCTGAAACATTTGTCTAAGATTTTGCATATTAACTCATGAGTCTATTTCATAACTAAGATAGCTTTCTCTTTAAAAAATAATTTGATCACTCCTTCCTGGATCTGCTTGGTCTTGGCTCCATAAACGATGGGGTTCAGGGTAGGAGGCAACATCAAATAAAGATTAGCAATAAGGATATGAACATGGTGGGGAATGTTTTGTCCCCCAAAACGGTGAGTAAAAATGGTGAACAGGGCTGGAACATACGTGATCACAATGGCACAAATGTGGGAGGTACAGGTGCTGAAGGCTTTCTGCCGAGCATCTGCAGATGACAAACTCACTACTGCCCGCAAGATCATAGTGTAAGACACAGAAATACAGAACATATCAAAACCCCCAATCAGGAGAGCAACCATCAGACCATAGACAGCGTTGACCTTGAAATTGCCACAGGACACCTTGGCCACGGACATGTGATCGCAGTAGGTATGGGGAATGAAGTTGCCCCGGCAGTAGGGCAGACGCCTGGTGAGGAAAGTGAATGGGACGATGAGCAGCACACCCCTCAGAAAGGTGGCAAGACCAGCCTTGGCGATGACAGGGTTGGTGAGGATGGTGGAATAACGAAGGGGGTAGCAGATGGCCACATAGCGGTCCAGGGCCATGAGCATGAGCACCCCAGACTCCATCCCAGTTAGCATGTGGACAAAAAACATCTGAGCCAGGCAGGCATCAAAGTTGATCTCCTTGAGGTTGAACCAGAATATGCACAGCATATTGGGCACGGTGGTGGTGCACAGGGTGACATCCGTGAAGGAGAGGAGGGCCAGGAAGTAGTACATGGGCCGGTGCAGGGCGTCCTCATGGCTGATTAGGTAGATGAGCCCACAGTTGCCTACGACAGCGATGACGTACATGAAGCAGAATGGCAGGGAGATCCAGGTGTGTGCAGCTTCCAGCCCAGGGATCCCACTCAAGATAAAGAATCCTGGGGTCAGGCTGGAACTGTTTTCCCCACGCATGACATTGGAAAAGAGCAGATCATTTTAGGCTCTTTATCAACAATTGCTTTCTGCATAGGAGAGAGAGAGGTGGGGTTAGAAACCAATAAGAGGGAGTAGTTTAGGTATTATGGTCACAAATGCCACAAACCTTGTCATGGTAGCAGGCTTTTTTATTCTCCATACTCTAGCAAGACTGTCTTTGAACTATAATATCTAAAAGTAATTAAACAGTACTACTGGATGTCTCATTGAATATTTTGTCTAAGTACCCTCATTTTCTAAACTTCCAGCACACCTCCTAAATTCCACGACATTCTGTGAACCAGGCCATAATTATCTGCCAATAAGCCACTTTTATTCTCTCCTCTCGGATTCTTTCTGAGTCTTATGCCTATGGTCATGTGAGTATATTTGGAAGATCACCCTAATCTAACTAGACCTTATAAACAGGACTTTTGTCCTGCCTTGAAGAGTATAAGAGAGCTAAAAACTCAGGTAAAATCTGCCAATATTGTTCCCTATAACTCGCTTAAGATAATACATTTTATATGCTCAATGAAATATATGTGAATAAATGATTGATTAGTAAGGACTTAGTATCTGATATGAATTTACAGGTTCAGAGATGTTTGAGGAAAGTTGTAGTTACCACATGGTTAAATATTTCTCTCAGTTGAAAAAATAAAATGGTCCTTCAGCTCTGGGTGGACACCTTTCTGTGCAGCAAATCAATGCCCTGCAAGCCCACCATCCAGCAGGACTATATAGATACTTGCAATATGATGACACGAATTACATGGCTTAAAGACACAAGACATAGTTCCCTCTCACATAAGTCATCTGGAAATCATTCTTGCATCCACTCCTATTGGCTAGGATACAGAGAAGTCACCATGGAAAGACTATAAAGAGAATACAGTTTCACTGGCTCATGGTCTTTGGTTCCTAAGGCGATTGCCTCTCATCTGAATAAACTCCACTTCTAAGAGAGTTCTCCCAGACCTCTCCTGAAATATCCCCCTTTGGAGGAACCATCATTTCATTGTCCTAGAGCAGAGAAAGGTAAAGATTACAAGCTCCAGAGTCTGCTATCTTTTATGTGACCACCACAGTAAAATGAATGGGTGACTGGAAAGTGAGACAGTCCAGCAGAAGCCATGCAGGAAGAAAGAGACTCATTACCTCTGCAGAAGTGAAAGGGAAAGAGACATTCATTGCCTCTTGACAATATTGTCTATTTTTAAAACTGTCTGCACATACTAGGCCATTGTATTCTTAGCCATCAATGCTGTTACTTTTCCTAAAGTAACTATGTTTGAAAATTGCCCAAACTCACCTCAGTGTTAGGCACAGTTCTATTCATGGCTGAGAATACTTAGGAGTTCTTCAAAATCTGGGATGGCATCTTCTTACATAGGATTTTTAGTTTCCCTGGAGAGTCTCCAGTAAGATGTCCCAGGTGGACCAAAGCTTCGGAATTAGATATCTCAGAGGGATTCTCATTCAAAGAAAATAAACTTTCGGCCTGGTGGTAACAGATCTATATTTAGAAGCTTCTGAGTAGAAAAGGGAACAACAAAAATAAAACACATTAAAATTAATGCCTTTTCCCAAGTGGGAAAAGTGACCACCAAGTGTGGTGATGAACATCATTGAATAGTTTTTTTTCCTCAGGGCATCTGTGTGGCTCAGTCAGTTAAGTGTCTGAGGTTAGACACTTGATTTCCACTGAGGTCATGATCTCCCAGTTCATGAGTTGGAGGTTACATTTGGAAGCGCTAACAAAGCAGTCTCTTTCTACCCCTCCCCTGCTCAAGCTTGCTCGTTTGTTCTCTCTCAAAAGAGATAAATAATTTTTTCCTCTTATTACTAAAGAAATACTTCCTTTATGTAGAAACTCTGGAAAACAAAGAAAAGTATTAAAAAGTTGGAATCTCTTGTAAACCCAAATCAGAATAACCACTCTAAAAAGTTTTCTGTACTTCAGGGGTCCTGGCTGGCTCAGTTGATGGATCATGCCCCTCTCGATCTCGGGGTTGTGAGTGTGAGCCCCATGTGGGTGTACAGATTACTCACAAGTAAAATCTTAAAAAATAAAGTTTTCTGTACCTCACTTACTCATTTTATAATTATTATGTGTAATATTCTGGTTTTGTATACATTTCAGAGTATATGGAAGTTTGAATACTATTTTTCTTGTCTGCATAATATTATTTTTTGACCATTTTCCAATGTCATCCTATATAACTTGAAATCAAAATTTTCGATAGCTTAACTTCTTTCATCCAATATACATACCAAATTTAATTGTTTTGTTACTCTTAAATATTTAAATTATAACTCATTTTTCTACCCAAAATAATTTTTCCATAGATATCATAATCTACTCTTTTATTGAGTTTTCCTTTCTTAAGATAATAAGAAATAGAATTGAAACTTGTGGAATCAAAGGCATGGACAATTTTAATTATATTGATAAGTGTTTGAAAAAAATAATCTCCATAAGATTGTGTTTATTTTCATTTCTAAACAGTGTTAGCAGACTGTCCCCTCTATAAGTATTGATATTATATGTTCTCTTTTCTCCATCTTCACTGGTAAGACTACATCTCTTTTTTTTTAATTTTTATTCAATGTTTTTATAAATTTATATCCAAGTTAGTTAACATATAGTGCAACAATGATTTAAGGAGTATATTCTTTAATACCCCATACCAATTTAGCCTATCCCCCCTTTCACATCCTCTTCAGCAACCCTCTGTTTGTTCTACATATTTAAGAATCTCTTATGTTTTTGTTCCCCTCCCTGTTTTTATATTATTTTTGCCTCCCCTGCCTTGTGTTCATCTGTTTTGTATCTTAAAGTCTTCATTTGAGTGAAGTCATGTGATATTTGTCGTTCTCTGACTGGCTAATTTTACTTAGCATAATATTCTCTAGTTCTAACCACATAATTACAAATGGCAAGATTTCATTCTTTTTGATTACTGAGTAATACTCCATTGTATATATATATGTGTATATATATCATATATATATGTATAGATATCTATGTATGTATATCTATGTGTGTATATATATATATATATATATATATATATATATGATCTATCTATCATCTTTATCCATTTATCTGTCGATGGATATTTAGGTGCTTTCCATACATTGGCTATTGAGCTGCTATAAACATTGGGGTGCCTGTGTCCCTTTGAAATAGCCCACCTGTATCCCTTGGATAAATACTAGTAGTGCAATTTCTGGTCATAGGGTAGTTCTATTTTTAATTTTTTGAGGAAACTCCACATTGTTTTCCAGAGTGGCAGCACCAATTTGCATTCCCACCAGCAGTGTAAAAGAGATCCTCTTTCTCTGAACCCTTGCCAACATCTGTTGTTCCTTGAGTTGTCAATGTTAGCCATCCTGATGGGTGTGAGGTGCTATCTCATTGTGGTTTTGATTTGGATTTTCCTGATGACGAGTGACATTGAGCGTGGTTTCATGTGTCTGTTGGACATCTGAATGTATTCTTTGGAGAAGTGCCTGTTCACGTCTTTAGCCCATTTCTTCACTGAGTTATTTGTTTTTTGAGTGTTGAGTTTGATAAGTTCTTTATAGATTTTGGATACCAACCCTTTGTCTGATATGTAGTTTACAAATATCTTCTACAATTCTCTCAGATGCCCTTAGTTTTCCTGATTGTTTCCTTCACTGTGCAGAAGCTTTTTATTTTGATGAGGTCCCAATAGTTCATTATTGCTTTTGTTTCCTTTCTCTAGAGACGTGTTGAGTAAGTTGCTGTGCCCAAGGTTAAAGAGTTTCTTGCCTGCTTTCTCCTCAGGATTTTGAGGGCTTCCTCTCTTACATTTAGGTCTTATATCCATTTTGAGTTTATTTTTGTGTATGGTGTGAGAAAGTGGTCCAGGATCATTTTTCTGCATATTGCTGCCCAGTTTTCCCAGCACCACTTGCTAAAGAGACTGTCTTTATTCCATTGAATATTTTTTTGTCAAAGATTAGTTGGTCATATGTTTGTGGGCCCATTTCTGTGTTCTCTATTGTGTTTCATCTCTTTGGTATTTTAGCTTCAATTAAAATTAACTTCATTTGTCGTGATTACGAACATTGATTTTCAAGTGGTTTTGGTCAATTGTTTGTCTCATCTTTTGATTATCCATTCACCTCCTTATCTATTTTTAGTGGTGGTGTAGTCTGTATCTTATTGCTTGGTAGGCACCTTCAATACTGAAGTATAAACCCATTTGCTGTCATAGTTTGAAAATCCTTTCCAAGATAGTATTTGGCCCTATTTTATTTTACCATGGACAAAAAATGAATTGTTTTCCTTTTTCTCTCTCTTTCTCTTTTCATTAATTTTATTTTTAATTAAAAAATGTTTATTGAGTTTCAAGAGAGAGACAGAGACAAATCGCCAGCCAGGGAGGGGCAGAGAGAGAGAGGGAGACACAGAATCCGAAGCAGACTCCAGGCTCCAAGCTGTTAGCACAGAGTCCAATGCTGGGCTCTCACCCACAAACTATGGGGTCATGACCTGAGCCAAAGTCAGATGCTTAACCGATTGAGCCACCTAGGTATCCCAGAGAGAGTGAGAATTTTAAGCAGGCTCCACTCTCAGTACAGAGACCAATGTAGGGCTCGATTCCACAGCCTTGGGACCATGACCCAGGCAAAAATCTAGATGAGGACACTCAACCAAGGAAGCCACCTAGGCACCACCCCCCCCTTTTCTCTCTTTTATGGAAGAAAAATCTTTCCATACTTCAACCCTTTCATGGGAAAGGACATACAGTAGAAAATAAAGGTACACTACCCCACAGACTCACATCTCAGTTGGCCCCTAAAGAAAATGATATTAAAGTCTAAATTCTGGTGTATATGTTTCTGGGAGTTTTTTTATATGAAGCATTTAATAAAAATTTAATGTATTAACTGTGTTGATGTTGTTTTGTTTAGCTTTTTGCATTAATGATATTGCTAGAAAAGAGTACTGTAGTCCCCCTTCTTATGTGCATTTCTGCTTTCTGATGCGTCAGAATTTTCTGTCAGCTCTGGTCCCAGAGTAGATGATCCTTAGATCCTTAGAAGGTCAGTAGTAGCCTACCAATGCATCATTGTGCCTACATCATTCACCTCCTTTCACCTAAACAAGTAGGCATTTTGTCATCCCGCATCATCACAAGAAGAAGGGGGATTACAGCACAATAAGATATTCTGAGACAGAGAGAGAGACCACATATACATAACTTTTATTACCATGTATTGTTATAATTATTCTATTTACTTATTAATTATTGTCATTAATCTCTTACTGTGTTTAATTTATAAATTAAGCTTTAATATATAGGGTTTGGTACAGTCTCTAGATTCAGGAAACCACTAGGGCTGTTGGAACATATCCTCCCATAAATAAGAGAGTCAACTGTAAGAGAACTTCAAATTGACTACTGGGAAAGATGACTTTCATTTAAATAAAGGTTTGGTTATGTTAAAAAATAATAGACTACACATACAATTATTTTGATGAAATTGAAATCAATTCAACTATATTCCAAGATTACATATAGGTCTCAGTATAAATTCTCTCCCTTTATATTTGAAATTTAGGAAAATAAGAATTGGTATGAGACATTGTTAACTATAGAGCAGCGTTTCTTAACTTGGAGTCTCTAGTGCCCACTGGTTATACTAAACTGCATCAAGATCTTCTAGGGGACTTTTAAAAAGAGAGACAATGGGGCATCCTATAATCTATCACTTTTGCTCATAATTATTTGCATCAAGTTTGGAAATTGACAGAACAAAACATTCTTAATAAAGATATTTTATTTCTATTTTTTATTAATTTCATTTTTATATTTAATTACATTCTCAGAAGTATAAGATATGAGGCCAAGATTCAACTTATATCTATTACAAATATTTTTTCAGTTCATGTATTTATTTTGAGAGAAACAGAGATAACACAAGTGGTTGAGAGTCAGAGAGAGAGGGTGAGAGAGAATCCCAAGCAGGCTCCGCACTATCAGTGGCGCTCGAACTCTTGTACTGACAGATCATGATCTGAGCTGAAACCAAAAGCAGAATGCTTAGCTGACTGAGACACCCAGGCACCCTTACAAATATTTTTAATGCATTTTCCATATATTTAGCCACTCTTGCCAATAGTTTGTTTTGAAAAAAAAATCCTCAAATTTTTTATCATAGAAAATATTGTTATTCTGAAATGGAAAGCCTATGTTGTTCCTCTGCCTAGAACTTTTCATTCTCTTCTTTTTACCATGGAGTTTAAAAATGATTCCAAGAAGTCATTTTAATTCATAGACATAGGACTTTGTTTTGTATGAAACAAAACAAAAGCAATAACCAAACAACTTAATGGTAATGCAGTAGATTTCTTTTTAATGCTTATATGCTATGAACTCAGGAAGAATTGGCCCCTGCTTTGAGACCACTTACTCTTGTTTTCAGTCCCTTCAGTGTGGTCCGTACTTCCCTTCAGACCTTCCTGTAGGCCATTTCCTGTTCCTGGATGAGTTGTCTTCTCCTATCCTTACTCCAACTAATCACCACCAGTTTATAGTTTCAGTATCATCATCAACTCTAATTTCTTCTGGAAACCTCTTCTGTTTATAATTTGTGCTTGAGACATCTTCATTGTATCTGTAACATTGAATTCTACAAATTTTATTTTTGCTTTGTTTTTTCCTTTATCTTATTCATGTATCTACCCATCTTGTCCTCATTTTGTCTTAAAACTCGGATTTTGCAATGGCTTATTCTTAACAACTCTGTTCTTTCCTTTCCAGTTCAGTGCTAACCTGAACACACAGGAGGTAAGGAAAGTGATAGCAATGTGTCAGGAATTTTGTGATATACATAACTGAAGATTTTTTATTCAGAGAAAGAAGATTTTGAGTGAAAGGTTAAGATGGTAGTCTAAAAGAACTGCCTATACTGGAAGTAATAAGACAGAGAATATTGCACCGCTCCTTCAAATCTCTCCTTTTTCTTTTTTTAAAATCATTGCTGCTTATACTTTCTCATCATACCTTGTCTTCCTGTACAATATTCAGATTGTGATAAGCTCTCCTTCATTTCCTACTATTTCTCCCCTTCTTTCTCCTTCTCTTTGTTCTTCTTGACTTTCCCCTTTTATGACCCCCAAACTCCTAGCTTTAACTGCAAGCAGAGTTCTTAACACTGCCACAGGCTGCGGTACTTTACCCTTGCAAACTGTACTTAGGCAAAACCCCCTCCCCATCTGCAGTTCTCCTTCCATGCACATCCAGCCCCACTTTGCACCCTCAGTACTGTGCACATTAGCCTACAAACTCTTTATACCCTGTTGCGATTCAGAATTTTAGGGTGTCCCAGTACATGAAGATGGCATTGGGCTGGATAAAGAAATTGTTGCCTTGATAATTTAG
Source organism: Mungos mungo (assembly GCA_004023785.1). Classification (NCBI taxonomy): domain Eukaryota; kingdom Metazoa; phylum Chordata; class Mammalia; order Carnivora; family Herpestidae; genus Mungos; species Mungos mungo. Next base: position 23,635 of record PISW01013589.1, read on the forward strand.
CATAAAACTGCCAAAAGGTGGATAGATGTGAATAATTATCTAGTTTCTACACGTATTTATTGCTCCAAAGAAACCAGGGGGAAACCCCAGACCAATATCAAACCTCTTTTCTATTGACTGGAAAACCTCTCATTTCTTAACTAAAATGTAAAAATGTTGAATTCAAAATTCTCATGTACAATCATCTCAGAAAAATAATTGAGTCAATCTTCTGCAATCTTGTTAATTTCTCAGATTTTGTATGAAACTGCTTTGAAAATAGTTTTTAAGTTATTTTAAAATACAAGCTATGTCTTGAAATTTTTCATTTCAGGAAAAGCAAATGTGTCGTTTATTGATAGTAAAAGACAGAGCTCAGGGAAAGAGTGAGATAAGATTCCAATCCTATTTTGGCTTTATTTTGCCAGTTCAGTAAAAGAGAAACACAACTTGTGTTTAGTAGAGACTTGTAGAGGGCTCGTGTGGAATGCTTGCTCTTTGGATCTATCCATCTGTGTGGTTTGTTTTATTGTTTCATTGTCTCTATCTCTGTACCTCTGCATATGTGACCAGTCTGAAATGGTGGGCCAGACGGTTCTGGAGATGCTTCAGGAACAGGATAATTTTCACTATGCTGTATCATCTTGTAAATTCTTTCCACTTCCTTCCCTTTGGAAATTTTACTATCACTTTGTTTGAAAAGGATTTTGATTTAAGTAAATTGAGTACTTTATACCTGATACCTTGGTTATGGAGTTAATCAAACTCTGTGAGCCCAGTGGGGTGGGGTGTGGATTTTTTCTGCCAGGAGCATTGAGCTCAGTTCACAGCTTGGCCTCTAGGGCAGGAGACGGAATTTGAAATGAAGTGTCTTCCATGATTTTTTCCAGTCTTTTCCTCTCCTATCCTTTTCTCCTTCTCTCTGACTCTCTCTCTCTGTGTATGTCTCTCTCTCTTTCCCAATGAATACTATATAAAATTTCCTTCCATCCTGATCTACCTTGTAACTAAAAAAATCCAACTATTCTGGGCTGCTGGTTCTATTCTCTTGTGATTCTTCGTTTTCAGAGTTACACTGCTATTGTTTCCTTAAATCTATTTTTGAGTTTGTAATGGGGAAGATGGCATAAAAGTAATTGGGGATTGTTACTCAGGTACCTCAAATAAATGATATTTATTATTTTATTTCTCCAGATTTTTAACTTTGTGGTTAAGTTTTGCTTTGTTGCTATCACTGTTGTTACTGCACCCCCACACCTTCTCCCCACAGCATAGGCCTATTAACATGCTTATATTTAAATATTAGTCTTAATCTTCTGAGATTCAACCAGTCCTGCTCTTTATGCGGCTTATATTCCTCTTCTTTATAATGAGGACAATTATAGCTATCCCATAATTTTGACTTAAAGTTCAATAAAATACTATACGTGAAGCATTATTATAGTTCCTGAACCAATTCATATTTTTTTAAATAGCTATGTAGGAAAAGTGCTTTATATTAGTATTGCTTAAATAAAATTCCCCAATGAATAAAATTCACAAATCCAAAACATAATTCCAGCAAATAGCAACTTTACTGATTATAAGGTCATAATTTATGCTACATAGAGGCACTCTTATAATGTTAGTGCTTTAAAAAACCCAGGTTTTTCATCCAAATGTGAAATTACATTGCAAAATACACAATGTGATTAATATATTTTACAATCATTTGACTGTATATATATAATATTAACATATATTCTACATAATGCAGATAATACAAATATAGTATTTATCAATATAATTAATATTTCCAACTAATTATCTATTTGTGTCCATTCCCTGATCACATCCTATTAATCCAGTTACTTTTTGGGTTACATTCTTATTCTTTTTCACTTTTCATTCAGTCTCTCTTTCTGAATACTAC